>VXBJ01003842.1:348087-558341 GCA_013400055.1 Nycticryphes semicollaris
TTCCTGATTCATTCATTCCCCCCTTCCTTTCTCCCTTCCCCTTTCCCTTCCCCTGCCCTTTCTCCTCTTCCCTGTCCCACCTTCCTTTCCCCTTTCCCATCACCCTTTCCCAAATCCCTCTCTTCCCCGGGCCGCTCCGCTCCTCCCGCCCGCTGCCGGCTGAGGGAGCTCCGGCGGCACCTCCCGGGTCCCGCAGCGAGCGGCGGCGGCGGGGCGGAGCGGGGGCGGCCGCGGCGCCGCCTGTCACCTCCCCTTCCCCTTCCTTTCCCTTTCCCCTCCCTTCCCTTCCCCGCGCCGCGATCCGGCTCCGGGTCAGNCTTTCTTCTTTTCCTTACTTTTTTTCCTTTCCCCATTCCTTTTTTTCACTTCTCCCTTCCCTTTCATTCCATCTTACCCCCCCCCCTTTCTTGATTCACTTTTTCTCCTTTCTCTTGCTCCTTGCTTTCTCCTTTCCCCCTTCCTTTTTCCCTTTCCCCCTTCCTTTCTCCTCTCCCCTTTCCTTTTCCCCTTTTCCCCTTCTTCCCTTCCCCTTCCTTTTTCCTTTTTCCCCTTCATTTTTTTCATTTTCCCTCTCTTTTCCCCTTTCCTTTNGCCCGACGCCGTGAGTACCCACCGGCACCGGGTACCGCCGTGTCCCCGCCGCTGTGCCCGCCCCCGGCTTCCCCATCCTTCGGCAGTCCTACGCGGCTGTCACCTCTGGTCCCCGCGGGTGTCTCCGGCCGGTCCCCGAGGATGCTACCCCCACCGGCTGCCGGGGGCTGACCCGCGGGTGTCACCGCCGAGCTTGCCAGCTGGACGCTACCTAAAAACCAAACCTAATTTAGGGACGGGCTGGGGGTGTGTGTGTGAAAGCCCCGCGGTACCGAGGCGGGTGGGGGAAGAGGGGAGCGGTGGCGGTGGTCCGGGAGGCGGCGAGCCTGTCAGAGGCTCCCGCTCCCCGGTTTTCACCGAGCCGGCGGAGCCTGCAGCAGCCGGGGGTCTGGAACCTCCCAAAACACCGGCACCACGGGCGTGGGACCGTCCGGCTCCAGCCCAGCCCTCACCTTCGGGTTTGGATGAAAGAGCCGCAGTCGCCCCAATTTTTGGGCTTCGCATCCAGCTTGAGGTTCGCCGGGGTTTTATCTCACTGTATTTGTGTGAACAGAACATCTAGGGCTCAAAACACAGCCTTGCTTCTCCTAACTTTTCCCTATCTGCCATCCCCGTACTGGGAATTTGGATGGTGGTGACTTGCTAGACGTGCCCGGGTTTGATTCTTCGTCCTTCCCGAAAAGCCGGGTGCTCCTCTAGTCCCTGCCCTGCGAGCACCGGTCTCTCCTCACCTTCTGGCTGTCTTTGGAGGAGAACTCTGGGTGCAGCAGTGCAGGTTTTCCCTCTCCCGGTGCGATGCCTGCCGGAGCAGCCAGAGAGCTTCCCCAAGAGGAGCCGCAGTCTCCAGTTCTGAGAGTAGATGGGAAAAGCATATTAATGGCGAGCCTCAGATGACAGCCGTAGATTTAAGCAGGGTTTCACTTGTGTCTTCCGTGAGCTAAGAGTGATAAAGCCCTTTCCCTCCCAATTTTTCTTCTAGTCTTGCAGCTTATCTTTTAGTTAGGAATGGAATTGTGGATTGATTATAGTGGAAAAAGTAATTTTTAGTTCTTAAATGAGGACTTTTCTGTATGATGAATTTATTCTGGAACGAGCTGCGGAATATATTTATGTTACAGTAGCTGATCTAAGAGAGTTTTCCACATAGCCATTGCTCCACAGTAGCAATTCCAGACAATTTCTCCATGAAGAAAAGTCCTGAAAGGTATTGCTTGCTTTTGGGCTAAGATTTTTTTGCATCTTCCTTCTGCCACCAATTCCTCTGGACTTTGTCAGTCTGATGACTCTGAGCTTACAGCACGATTCTGTGCTTTCAAGGGTCAGGGATGTATTTTGCTGCTTTGGTCCTTTAAAAAAAAAAAAAGAAAAAAGATGCCATTCATTCAAGGCAGGACTTGTTTTTCTGGACTTACTGAGGTGGAAGAAAAAGGGTATGTCTGAGAAAATGACACACTAGAGAGATGCATGCAGACATCCCAGCCTCACTGTTTACATTCCTCTTCTGCTTGGTGGGAGGGTGCCGGCAAGTTACTGCAACATCGCATCCTCCAGTGGCTGCCAATGGGGTCAGCGCACTCCCGGGCTCTCCCGTACCATCCCCCTTTCCACTGAGAGGTGAACATTGCTGCTTACAGCTGGGGGTGATGCTCAGATAGTACCCGCTGCCAATGCAGGGCAGAGAAATTAGTCCACGCACCAGCTGGCAGCAGGGATGGGGGCTGCGTGGTCCAAAGGGGCAGACCCAAGCAAGGGCAGGTGGTAGATCACCTCAGAATCAACCCGAGGTAGGTTGCGGTGTCCCCAAAACACGTAGATGTGATCAGAGCTGTTGGAGCTACCGATTTGAATACTTGTAACAACGGCAGGCGGTTCCTCCTCTCAGCGTGGATTACATTTCTTTAGGGCAAAGACTTTCTCCCAGAGTTGAGTTGCTGAGCCAATTTTTAAATATATTCTCAACAAAGAACAGCCTTTGTTCTGCCCATGTTGGACTTCGTTGCTGCACTGATGTGTCAAGAGGGAGAGATGCCCCGAGCATCCAGGGCTGCGGAAGAGGCCATCCCCCTTCCTATTTGCAATATGCCAAGCATACTTAAGGAGCTACGTGAGGAAAGCAAGAAAGGGCCATTTTAAAGGGCAGTGCTCCCCTAAAGGTCATTAATGCTTGTGTACTTATACAGCGCAATGCGTTCCAGTCCATTGCAAGTGTTTAAGTAGATGGTGTCTGCCAGGAGAGCTTTAAAATCATCTTTCCTGTTCATTGGATTTGCGGATCTGTGGCCTCCATCTGCAAGACAGCGTGTATTTGAGGACTAGCAGATGGTGCCTTGGTGGTACCAATAACGGGGGCTTTTTGTATCACTTATCTTTGCTTCATTAATGGTAGGATTTGTACAGTCTATATGAAGTCAAGGGTATTTCTCATGTGTTAGAGGGGATTGCAGTGTTTTGGTGATGCAAGTTCCCCTTCATTGTGTTGGGGGTGATTTCTGAAGGGCTGGGTGTGCAAGGTCCAGGCTACCAGTCATAGAAAATAAGCCTTTGCTAATGGTGTGTATCTGTTTTGCTGTTGAGGTTTAGGAGCACAAAATTCTTTAGAGTGGAATTTTTGCACATAAAATAACTGGGTTTGGCTTTCTGTAAAAAAAATGTAAATGCCATATTGTAATAGCAGAAAATTCTGTGTGTTTGTTTCTTCTGCTGTGGAAAATGTGTGTATGCGTACATATATATGTACAGCCTCAATCTCTTCAGCTTTCAATAACAAAAATAGCAGCAGAATCTTTCCTTCCCTCAAGGCAAGCAGTAACCTTCTCTGTGATTTTCAGAGGAGTCCCTTCCCTGCCGACAGCACCGATTCCTTCCTTCCCTGTCCCCAGCGTTAGACTCCAAATGCTGCTGGGTCCCCCTGCCCTTCCCACGCCACCTGCCACCGGCGACCCAGGAGTTCCCTCACCGTGAAGGAAATGGGATTTGTTGACCCTTAACAAAACCCCTTTCCCTTGCAGAGACAGGCTGGCTACTTAATCCTCTCCATGGGCTAGTCAGATGGCTGGAGCAAGATGTTTTGGGCTCAACTGACCAAGTTCCTCTTTCGCAGGTGTTTGATCCACATGATTTATACAGTGGAGAACAGTTCTCCAAGGTCCTGAGTACATTAACAGCTGTAAATAAAGCCACTGAAGGTAAGAAAAAAAGGGGTTTGTTTCTGTGTCGTAAGTATGCTGGGGTGGGTTTGTGGGGATTTTTTTGTAATTCCTAGTTTATGATGATTTCAGGAGGCTTGGCAAATTGTGCTACTGGCAGCAATGCCTTGTGCTGGTCGGTGGAATTGTCATTTCATGCTCTGGGTTTAGATATGACATTTCAGAGTCACTGTATGCCCTTTGCAGAGCTCAAGTGTTGCTTTTACACTGAGGGACCTCTGCTCAGTTTTGACAGTATTAAGGGACCTTGAAGTAGGTCATTGTAAAGAAGCCTCGATGTAAATGAGCGTGCACCTCCCAAAATGCAAATATCAGATTTTAAGTAGTGCATTTTAAAGCCAAAGAGGAAAACCAGATCCATCTGCATATTATCTTCCCTAAATGTCAAAACAAATGTCGTTCCCAGATGCTCAGTCAATTGTACTGATGTTTCTCTCTCTCCTCTCCCCGGGTCTGTGGAGCAGGTTACTGGATTTGGCAATCAAGCCTGATGGCTTGTTCTGCCTCCCTGGGCACGGGAGCCGAAGCAAAACAAATTAGCTCCTCTTGTTTCCATCCCAAATACGTAGCTGCTCCCTATGGTCTGCTTTAAGCTGATATTTGGTCCCATAGGCCATAAAAGGAGAGGTCCAGAGGGGAGGACGATGACAGGGTGTTGCTGTGCGGGGGTGAGAGGACCAGGGTCTCATTCCAAGGGGCTGAGGAGCAGGTCTGCGTGGAGTTGGAAGGGGTTTGCTGGGTGGAAATCCTTCATGGCCCCTTGTCAGACAAATGGATTTGCCCAGAGGGCCCTGCGCACCCACTGGAGTCCACCACCAGGAGGAGAGTTTGATTTCCCTGTTGCAGGTTACATTTTAGGCAATTAAAAGGAGAAAAATTCAAATCCCAAATGTGCTGTTTTCCTTTCATGGGGAGGTTTTTCTGTTGACTTAGAACATTTTGCCTAGATTTGATTTGTGGTGATTTTCTCAGTTGTTTCACTTCTCTTTCAACTGAGTTTTTGCTGTTGGTCTCTTCTGCTAGTACAGAAACTGCTCAGGTGTTCAACAAAACAATCTCATTGCAGGGACTGCACCCTCTCCTCCCTTTTTCCTCTTTCTGGTTTCCTCTTGTCCTGGTACAAAGTTTTATAAAAATCATATGTATATATTTTTATACTATAATTACACATTATATTAACTATTGTATACATTATTGTGTATATGTTAAACAGCAGCAGATGTATAATAACAGTATATAACGTATAGTAATATATATAAAGTATTGTAATAATAGTGGTATATATATGTACATACACATATGTGTGTATAACGCTGCTCTGAAGAAATGCAGGTCCTTAGAGGGCCTTTCTGCCACCCGCTTTCTCCCTAGACACCAGTGATGGTGATTCAGGCTCAGCACATCTCCTTACAGCCTCTTACCTCCCCAGTAAGTGACAGCCCCCAGTGACCCTGTGTCGGAAGCTGCTGCAGTTCAGTACGATGGGGGATGTAAAATGCAGGTTACCTAGAGCATCTTTTGTAAGTGCTGTCATTATGATTGACATCAGCTTCATTATTCTGAAGGCAAAACGAGCGGGAAGCTTTCCTGCCCCTGTGCTTGGCTGTTGCTGGACTAGAGGGGTGTGATGGAGTGTGCTCACGGTTGTCACAGTGCCATGGTCACAGCAGTCCCCTTATTTACCACCCCAGCTCTATTCTTGCAGCCATCCACATCCCCACTCAGTCCATCCAGTCACTTGGGACATCCAGAGGCTCGGGACAGGGCTTTGCTGGGGAATAGTTTCTATCACGTTACCAATGCGGCTATAGGGAAGCTGGGATTCTCTTGGTTTCATGGCAAACATCTGTCTGAACATATGCTTGCTTGGTTTAAATGTTAAAAAGCGCAATGCCTGCGATATAATTAGCTGCTCAGGCAGAGAGAGCCCTTGGGAAAAGTACAGAGTAAAATAAATACATGTCTAAAATGTTTGCTTTTTGGTGGCTTGGCCATGTTCCTGAGAAGCAAGAGCCTGTGTCCTCCAAGCCACCACTGCAGATGGTCCGGTTTGTCTGTCTCGCCAGAGGCCAAGGGCTGAATGGAGCATCAGGACAAGCCTGGGACTGGCTACTGCAGTTCCTGCTGTGGCCAGGGCTCTGGCATGCCAGCACATCCCAACACCCGCAGCACTGCTGCATCCCAACATCCTTGTTGGAGCTGGAGGGAAGTAGGTGACAGCTAAGAAAACACTGTGGGAATGTGCTTCTGAGCATCCATTTGAAGGCCAAATCCTTGTGTCTTCCTGGATCTTGTTATGCAAATAGCTAGGGGCATTGTTTGTAGCGGATAAACTTGGAGTTCAGCAGCTGTCCATCAAATAACAGCAACACAGAGCTTGATGCTTTTATCTGGAAGAGAGGGCAGGGGAGGAAAACCAGCTGTGCTAGATCAGACAAGGCTCATCTGCCAAAAATAGTGTAGGAATGTGAGCAGAAAACAGTTATTTTAACCATAGTTTAAGCAACATATGGCAGCAGTGTTCCATGCTGGACCAGGCATAAAATAGGATGCTGTCATGATGCAATATAAATGATACACTTCCCTGCCAAACTGTCAAAGTCAGTTTTACATTTGTTTCTAGGTTGCTGCAGATATTTATAAAAGCTTTGGAAGATTGGGAGGGGCAGGGAGAAGCATAAAATCTACAGTAACCGAGTCATTTCCGTGGGACTGTTGCTGATGGCTTGAATAAGCGGAGAAGTCTGGACTCGTGGTTTAAGCCCTCCCTTCTTTAGAAGGAATCAGGGGAAGAACATCTCAGGCTGGCAGTCAGCCACCCCTCCTGGCCCGCGAGTCGCTGGGAGCAACCGAAACCACTCCTGCTCAAATATCAGGATGCTTCACAGGAAAAAAAAAAAAAGAAATCTGCAAAAACAAACCCACCCCACTCTGTATTTGCAAAGTGGGTTTTCCGTGAGGAGGGGTTTTTGCTGCTGCTGCAGCCTAGAGAGCTGGGAATTCACCATGCGGTCATTGAGCAGTTGTGTAATGAGCTGGGGAGAGAGAGAAAGTGGACTCACTGGAGGCACATGAGATTTAACCTGTCCATTGCTGGAGCATGGACCAGCACATGGGTATAGTTTGGTTGGGGGGTTGTAAGGCAGTGGTGCCTGGAAGTCATAGTCACGGACCTGTTCCCCATTGTGAAAGGTGCTGGAGGCAGACAAAGCAAGTCTATTCTCTAAGAGCTCACAGATTGTGTTGCTCCAGGTCCAATCTAAGAATGAGACGTTTTCCTATTAAAACAAAAATCCTCCAGGGAGAATAAAAGCCCAGCTGAGTTCCTGTAACTCCCACCAAACTTCCCCTTCTGAATGACTTTCCCATGTTGATGTTCAGACTGGAGGAGAATAGGGGAACAGCAGCCTTAGAGGTTGTGTTTTCCGATTCCTGTGCATGCTTGGTGGGTTGGGCACCCTCTCCTCTCACAGCCGTTTCAAACAAGAACTCCAGATGTTATCCAGCAAGGACAACTTGCACACCCAGCACAGTGATGCCTGCAGATTGCTCTTCTCTCTCCTCCTTTTGAGGTCCACAGGCATGCGAGGTGCCCACCATGGGTGGAAAACAGCAGCTCTGGAATACAGAAATGTTCTTAAAACTAAAAAGAAGAAAATGTAAGGCAAATCTTAGAAGTACTTCACAGTTTACTGAAATCTTCTGTTGCTCCATTTGAGCATCATGGCATATAGCAAGGACGTGATCTGAGTGTTATCCCACAGTCTGGTATGAGGTGCAGTAGCAGAGAAGTACTGGGAGTTACTGGGTGGCTTGAATCCCATGTTTTTACCACTCTGGAGCATCCAAGCAGGGCTGAGTGCTGCCAGGTCCTCCAGTAGCTGGGACTGCTCTTAGTGATAAGGTCACTCAATCTCAGCACCGGGCAGTTGTGACCAGGAAACTTTTTACCCTCTGGCAGGTTTTTCTATATTTAATATAGATAGAAATCACTAATAGTGAAAAATAGATGTGCCTCAGAGCATCAGCGTACCTTCCAGCATCAGGCAGGTGGTGGCAGGAGCATGCCCAGAGACTAGTATGCAAAGTGAGGAGCTTTGTGCGTGTGAAGGAGGCAACTTCAAGAGCTGCTGGGACGATATGAGCTTTTCCATGGGCTGTCCCTCTCCTGGGGATTGATATTCCTGTCTTTCCTCAGCACCATCTGAATCCCTCTCTCACATGGCTGATGGCAGCAGTCCACGAACAGTAATCAAAGTTGTGTCCAGCCTCTTTCAGCTGTATAATGAACCCAGAAGGACTTCTTTAGATAGAGAAGCGATTGCGTTGACCAGCTGTTCAGCGTTCTTCCTCACTCGGCGGGGAAGCCCACGCTGCAGCTGTGGAGGTGACCTCAGAGCACTCACTTGGGGAGCTAAGCTTTGAAACACCTTCAGCAGTTCTTACTCGGATCCCAGAGACATTCCCAGTTGAGCAGTGCAAGGCTGATTATTATTATATTTTTCTACAGTTTTAAGGGGGTTTTCAAATAAAATGCCACGATTGGATCTGTGGCTGCAGAGCTGGCATAACCTAGGGGTGCCATGGAAGGGTTGACCCAGCCCAACAAAACCATCCTCACCGTTGACCAGGAGTACCCACACTGGAGATGCAGCGCACTCGCTGTCTTGCTCTGTTAGTTGCTCCTTCAGCTGTTGTGCTCTGTTATTGCTTTCTTTACAGGCTTTACTCTTCACTTTGGTGTGATGTGGAGGGAGGGCGGAGAGTTGAGGAAAACTCAGATGTTGTTTTTGCTTCCCCAGATCAGCCGTCAAAAGGGCCATGTTCGCATCTATCGTCTCTTAGCTCTGCGGCTGGAGGTTCCCACACCGACTCCAACAGCACAGCTTCACAGTCAGCAAGGGTGCTAAGAAGGCAGTCCAAGCCTGTGGTATCCTCTATTTAAATCCTTTATTTAACATCTCATCAAGGGTTTGATGGCTGTGGGGGTAGAGGGGTGTGAGTGGTACCTCTGGGTCTAGCATGCCAGAGGGGCTTGTTCTGCCCTGATCTCCATCATTGAGCTGCCCTGGCAGGAGAGAGTCTCGTGGCTTCTCCAAACCTCCTGTGTGAAATGAGAACAGTGATTTTGATCTGTTCTCCATTGCACTGTGAAACTAAATTAACACTTGGGAGGGACCTTGTGGTCCTCTGGCAGAAGTGCTTACACAAAAGCAAGACATTATTGCTGTTATGCAGAGCAATACTGAAAAAACAGCTGTCACAACAAAGAAGAACAATAGCTTGTCCCAGTGGTTTCTGCATTTTTGGACTATTTACTGATGTTTTTCCATGTTTCTTTCCTTAGGAGATGACCGAGAATGGTAGTCATCAGCTGGTAGTAAAGGCCAGGTTCAATTTTAAGCAGACCAATGAGGATGAACTCTCCGTTAACAAAGGAGACATTATTTATGTCACCCGGGTTGAAGAAGGAGGCTGGTGGGAAGGAACCTTGAATGGAAAAACCGGCTGGTTCCCAAGCAACTACGTCAGAGAAATCAAATCCACCGGTGAGCACATTGCTTTCAAGGGCTGATTGAATGACAGTGGTATAATGCAGTGTAGATCCTCGTGCCTTTGGGAAATTGCTGCTATTTATTAAGGACCGTTTGTGTCCTTAAAGCAGCAGGGCTAATGGAAAGATGAACGAGACCAGATGGGTAAAGCCTAGTCTTTTGCATGAGTTGTTTGAGAGCTGCTTCACCTTCTTCCCCAGTGCATTGTGCCTTTCTATTGCTCCCCTAAGCCCCAGCAGCGCTTGAGCAGGGACGTCGCCGGAGGATGCCCAGGTCTCCTTTGTCCTGTGGAGCTGCCAAGGTCCTTACAGTGTCTGAGCACAGAATGAGCTTATTGTTAGAGACCTGGGTCAGGCAATGCATTTGTTTTTGGTCCTGCTGTTTCTGGCAGGGGTGGGATGGATGCTCATGGTTGCAGTGAGGGAACTGAGAAAAACCATATGGCCACGGGGGACGGTCCCCTGGTTTGGTCCATAGTAATGGCTGATTTCACATAGTACATTTTCCCCCAGATGCATCTGCTGCTGTGATACTGAAGAAGGAGGAGGGAGGGGACGATCCATCTGATGACATCTGCCTTTATTGAGCTTTGTTTTGAGTGTCCTTAACATTTTCTGTAATGTGATTTTAAGCAGATGTGGGGTGGTGATGACATGAAGCATGCCCCTGGCCAGCTGCCCCATAGCGTTACATACCCATTCAAGCAGTTTGTCCCGTTGTGCTTCCGAGGCCATTGTGTGACAGTAAATGTGGTTTTTTATAAAATCCAACTTGAATTCCTTAATGTGCCTTGTGGGCTTTCCCCAGACGGAGACCCGTTGTGTGTTCGCTGCTGGTTTTATGGCCCAGGATCAGCCCTGGCCTCAAACGCTCTGGTCTGCAAAGTGGCTGCAAAATGCACAACCCCTGTTAGGCATCCTTGCTCCCACACTTGCAAGTAAAAAAGGAAAGAATAAAATTTAATGAGTGAATTCTCAGAATTAGGCCAGTTTTTATTTAATTCTAAATGAAAAAATCATTGTTAGGATATCTCATCTCCCACTGCTTCCCCCTGGGACTTGATGTCTAAGTTGGAGCAGGACGTTAGAGCAGAAATTGAAGGCTTGTCTGGCACAACCCAGGAATCACTAATTAAATCAGTGAGCAAAGAAGAGAAACACTTTAAAAAAAGAAGAGTGAACTTTAGTCCTACGGGGAAAATCAGATGGGAGCTGCATGAAATGACAGCACCTCATTGAAGAGAGGGACAAGCCTCCCATTGATCCTGATGTTGGAGCCTTTCAGATATTTTTAATCTGCCAAGCTTTTCCCTCCAGCACCCATTTCATATGGGCGAAGGGTCCTGCACTTTGTCCACAATAAACCCATGCAATGCTATAGGCTTGGGGCAGAGTGGCTAGAAGACTGTGAAGAAGAAAAGGACCTGGGAGTGTTGGTCGATGCTCAGCTGAACATGAGCTGAGGGTGTGCCCAGGTGGCCAAGAAGGCCAATGGCATCCTGGCCTGCATCAGGAATACTGTAGCCAGCAGGAGCATGGAGGTGATCATCCCCCTGTACTCAGCGCTGGTGAGGCCGCACCTCGAGTACTGTGTTCAGTTTTGGGCCCCTCGCTAAAAGAAAGACATTGAGGCCCTGGAACGTGTCCAGAGAAGGGCAACAAAACTAGTGAGGGGTCTGGAGCCCAAGTCTTATGAGGAACGTCTGAGGGAGATTCTTTAGTCTGGAGAAGAGGAGGCTCAGGGGAGACCTCATCACACTCTACAACTTCCTGAAGGGAGGTTGTGAAGAAGAGGGGGTCGGCCTCTTCTCCCAGATAACTAATGATAGGACTCAAGGGAATGGCCACAAGTTGCATCAGGGGAGATTTAGATTAGATGTCAGGAAAAACTTTTCTCCCAAAGAGTGGCCTGCCCAGGGAGGTGGTGGAGTCACCATCCCTGGTGCTGTTAAGAAGCGTCCAGACAAGATGCTACAAGACATGATTTAGTAGCTTAGTGGATAGTATTGGTGATAGGAGGACAGTTGGACTAGATGATCTTGAAGGTCCTTTTCAACCTTGTGTTTCTATGATTCTATGATTCTCCTGGTCTTGGCTTGTTTCAAATGGTGGATGCAGGGACCATCAGCTAACCCTCTCCTGCCGTGCTCCCTGGGGGCTGTGATCTGGGGAAAACCCTCACTCTAAGCCAGTAGGATCTGATTTCCTTACCTCCAAAGTGTGAGTCTTGTCACTCTAAATGGAGTTACTTGTTTTTCAGCAGTGTCTGTATCTTCACTGTGTCCTAAGCATGGCCTTTGGGTGGAAATAACTGGCTGTGAGGAGCAAAGCTTTAAATGAGGCACAGAGCTCCCAGCTGGAAGTGACAGGAAACTCTACAAGGGCCATAATTAGACAATACATCAAGCTGCGGTTTCCAGGGGCTAAATTTATCAATCTCAAGCTTCTCCCCTGCTATCGGTGTGAAAGTAATTGCCTTCTGTGAGTGACTGCAGGGAGGAAGGAGAGAGCTTTCTGGGGCACAGAGGTGTTTTGGTATGAGGTACAGAGCCCCACACTGCTGACATTTCACACTCCGGAGGGTGATGGTGATGCTGCCATGCTGGGAGAGCTGGCAAAGCCCTGTGGTAGGGAAGGGACTTCTCTAGGGAAGGAAAAATGGTGCAGGGACTTATGTGTGTGCACATGCGGACCACACTGCAGGCATCCGCAGGGGTTTAGCAAATGCAGGAGGAGATGAGAACTGACTCCCAGATTTGTGTGAGCTTTTTATTCAAACCTACCTTCATTCAGAGAAGGGTTTTGCATCACAAATGACTGCGGTGTTTGGGGTTCAGCGTGTTGATCGGCCTTGGCTTCCAGCATCTTGTGCATCACCTGGAGCAAATGCTGCATCCAGCATTTTGGTTAGGCACCCAGTTTTAAAACCCAAATTTTGTGGGCTGGGTGAATCTGCACTGTAACTCCAAACAGTTGCCAGACACTGGGCTGCTGCCAGGGATTTCAGAGCGAACCAGTAAGTCAGTTGGCAGTGGCTGCGCGGTGCGGCTGGTGTGACTGGCTCGGCTGCCTTCCCACCCTGCCCGCCTTCCCTCTGCTCCCGGTTCCTCCGAGGCCAGCAAACAAACCCCGCCATTGAAGCTCTGTTTTCACAGGGGTGAAGTTACCCCTGTGAAATGATGGACATGATGCAGTAGTGACTTTCCCAGCTGGAATAATGAAAGCTGTGCACTGTAATTTATTGACGTGTTGTTTGGGTTTGGTTTTTTTTTTGTTTGTTTACAGATAAACCACTCTCTCCCAAAGCATTAAAAGGACTTGAAAGCACTCAGCTGACAAAGAATTATTACCCTGTGGTAAGTTTTAAAGTGCTGATCATACATTTTAATAAGTAGCATATTATTAATCTTGTGAACTTAGAAATCATTGAAGCAATTTGTAACAATTGGGGATGTGACTCTGTATTTAAATGCAGCTGTTGCCATTTCCTGGATTCAGGGTTGTCGAGACAATAAACCACAAATGGAACTTGCTGCAAGACGCCAAAAGGAGGGACTCAAAGTGGGTAACCAAGATAACATAGCAGAGGTGGCAGCGTTGGGATCAGTGTTGGGGAATAAGGCACAATGTCTCTGGTCTGGTCCTTGCCATTGACTGCAGACTGTCTCCCCTTGATAAAGATGGGAAAATAATGTTATGGCGTGAAGCAAGCCAAATTAGGGCTCTTATCTGTGACCTTTTTCTTGAGTTTGAGATGTGACACCCCTGTGCTTCTGCCCTTGGTGAAGGGGCAGGGGCTGCAGCTTCCAGCCTGGCTCATTGGCTTGGCTTTGGGGCAGGTCAGCTGGCCAGGTTACAAGCTGCGGGTGAAGAAACATCACCTCCTCTATGATCTTGCTGCTGGAGAGGTGATGCCTGGCAAAGCAAGGCAGGCACCTTCCTGCCCTGTCCAGGCTAGAGTGGGCCCTGCTATGTGGGAGAGTTGAAACGCCTGCATGTGAACGTCCCTGGCTCTCAGTGCCAGAGGTGAAACATGCTCATCAGCATGTCTAAATATATTTCAAGCAAAGCAAAGCAGAAACAGCATGTCCAGAGAGCTGGGAACCACCTCCCCTGTCTCCAAAGTTCATCTACCTTGAGAAACTTGAGCAGTGGGTTTGCCTACCCAGCTACCAGAGGCAACTTGGCTGCTAAGATGGATTAGCCAGGACCAAAGCCAACTCAGCACATCCTGGAAGTGGCAAACGAGCTGTTCCCTGGATTTAGCTGCTGCAGGAGACCTCCTTGGTCTGACCACTGCTGCATTTAAATTGTTGCCTGCCTTGGTGCAAACAGTGCTCCAAGGGTGCATGCACAGACAGTTTGTTTGCATCCCTTGACAGCCAGTGATGCATGCAGGGTTAGGCATGAGCCTCTCAGAGGTCAGGTACTAAACTCAGGTCTGAACTGATGTGGTCTTCATGCTTTGCCAGAGAAGAAGGAGCAGCCCTTAACACCTGCTTTCCAGGCCTCTCCCAGTCTGCAAAGTAAAATCCTGAAATTGGACTCTCAGGGCTTTCCTGAGCATTCTGGGTTCTGCAATAAAGAATGTCATTTATGGACTTAAAATACACTTCCATGCTTTTCCACACTTGGAAGCTGATGTCGTGTTCCTTTAACTAGTCGCTAGTGCTAAGATCTACTCAGTGCTCTGTCTCTCACCCTAGGTGTTGCAAAATATTCTGGAAACAGAACGAGATTATGCGAAGGAACTACAGTCACTTCTGGGAACTTACTTAAGACCCCTCCAGTCTTATGATAAGTAAGATATAAGGGCATCTGAGGTGGAGAGAACCCTGTAAAATCAACCATAGTTCATTACTTTCCTGCTGTTGAATGTTTAGGGACTGTTGCTGCTCTTATAAAGCCTCACAGCATCTCTGTGAACCAGAAAAAAAAAACCACCCACGTTGTACAGGTTTCTGCTCTTTCCTCTTCCTCAGTGGTCATGCAGGCCTTGAGCTGTGTTAGAGATGGGCATTTTCATGTGCTGGCTGGTCCAGCCCATCTGTGTGCTCGTGTCTGGCTCTCCTGGCATGCATGTTTTCCCAGCAGTGTGCCCTGCATGGCTTCTTCCCTTGTCATTTGCCTTGTCGTGACACCTCAGCCCCAGGAGGCATCTCCTTGTCTCCTCTTCATTTTGCACGCAACAGCACATATTCTCTGTGGTCAGACTGCCTCTTGCTAAATCCAAACTGCTGCTGAGCAAGAGCTGACTCTCCTGTCTCCCTGTCTGCGCAGCCACCAGGTTAAAGTCCCTCTGTGCTTGGGAAGAGCAATGCTGAGGCGACCAGGGGACGTTGTCAGGGCTTAATCTGTGGAATTAAGTTGATGTGTTTTCCATCTGTGCTGGGGAGTGATACAAAGGCAGCACACGCCATCCTGTCCTTACCCAGGCAGAGTCCTGGTCCCTCTCAGCAGATTCCTAGTGATAGTTTCACCCAGTGCAATTAGCTTCATCTCCTGCTTATTGCTTCAGCTTTACAGTCATCTCTTCCGAATGGTGCTGGCTCAGTGACCTCATCCATGCAGCTGCATTTGGGGCCAGAGTCACAGAAGCACAGAATAAGAACGGCTTAGGTTGGAAAGGTCCATAAAGATCATCTAGTTCCAACTCCCTGCCATGGTTTCCTCTGACTGAGCACACTGCAGGAATCAGCCTTGATGCTTAGGCATTGTTCAGAGAGATGTGGGAGAGTGGCGTCCTAAGGCCTTTGTATTTAACTCTCTCCTTCCTCCCCCAGATCTTCACATAGGATGTATTTAGCTGTGAAAATTTCATGTGCTCTCAGCCTTGTAGATAGCAAATGGCTTAGATGAGGGTGGTACAAGAGAGACTCTGAGGATGACAGAAGCAGACACGTTAGCTTTAGCTTGGAAAAACCCAACTTCACTCAAGAAACAAAGCAACCTCTACCCAAGGGTGCTGCTCTGTGGGAACCTTCTCCTGTAGGGAAACCCACAGCATGAATCCCTGAAGACAAAGCTGCTTCTGTGTTTGTGCACACACCTCCCTCCCCAGCCCTGGCTGAAATCCCATCTGTCTGTGTCTATTAGACAGCTAAACATCTGAGAAGATTAGTGTGATTAAGTGATTAAAATCCAATTAAGATAATCCTTGACAGCAGACATCTTCTTTGGGAAGCTGTGGTCTGTAGCTCACAGGTCATGAATTTTGTGGGTTTTTGTGTCTAATGGTGTATCTGGGGGAAGATTAATTGTTGGGCCTTTTTGGAAGGGCTGCTTACAGATACCCCAGAGGTACTCCTAAAAGCAACATCTCTTTGATGATAATTGGTGATTTGACTCTTCTAGGCTCAGCGCCGTGGACATCGCATCACTGCTGGGAAATGTGGAAGAAATCTCCACGTTTCAGCAAACACTGAACCAAGCTTTGGAAGAAGTTGCAAAGTAAGCTCGTGCTGTAGTACTGAAGGCGTTAAACTGTTAAACAGCAACTAAAAATAATAGAAAGACTCACTCATTAACGTTCCTCCTGGCTGCTGTCTTAGACTTGTTAAATATAGAAGGAAATAAAGGGATTGAAGAAAGGCAGCAGGTAGTGCTTTGGCAGGAGGGAGGGTAGAATAAACTCTGACATTTCTACTGTTCAGGCTCCTGCTGAATCAAAGTGTCACAAGACCTGACATGAAGGTGTCACTAGACCAAAGAGGCAGACACCTGTAGGATGGGAGATCTAGCAGGCGGGAAGATAGGGATTGCCATGGAGCAAAGAGCAAATTATTAGAGTTGGTAGTTCCCTGAGGGAGACTGACAGGCTGGAAAGAGATGGGAAAAAGACTGAATATTGAAAATATATTCAGGTTATGGCTCCCTTTTCTTTCTCCATCTCCCCTCTCATACTCACGGGCAGTCCAGACAGTGGGACCACCCCTCCATTGCACCTAGTGCTTCCCACATCCTCACCAGGATGCGATCACTGAGATGTTGCAGCTCTGCTGGTGGGACAGCACATGTCGCATCACACTTTGTCCCAAGCTGATAACAGGTTGTGATACTCACTCTCTGCACCACAGAAACCCAGTCCCATCTGAGGACCTCCTTCCTCCTCCTCCTCAGGTGGCAGGCATGGGTATTTTGCTCAGTGCCACAGTTACACAGTGACCTGGGAATGTCCCTGTGCAGCAGGTGGTGGTTCCTGGGCAGGTACCTGAGAGTGCCATAGCTGCAGGGTGCAGATCAGGAGGCTTAACGTTGTGGCTGGTGTGTTGGTGTCCGTAGGCTGCCTGAGAACCAGCAGCGCGTGGGAGGCTGTTTCATGAACCTGATGCCCCAGTTCCGCTCCCTGTACCTGACCTACTGTGCTAACCACCCATCCGCAGTCAACGTCCTCACGCAACACAGGTGAGCAATGGAGGAGGAGATCCAGACTGAAATCTCTCCTTCAAAAAATTACTTTTATTATTAATACTTGGCTTGGCATGGCTTTTGACAATTTTGACAATAAGGCAAGGGGGATAACATGGGATCCTGCTGCTGGGAAAGCTGGTGGGCCTTTGGGCTCTTCAACATGGCCTCAGTTCCAGCATGGAGACAAGTCATGCTGCTTGTCTTCAGAGTGATCTCACAGGTCCTCTCTCACGGGACTCTCTTACTTCGGGTAAAACACGCAACATCAGCCCTTGCATTAGAATCTGCTGTGATTGTAACTTGCTAAAGAACCCAGATGCTGTTTCAGACCCATTGCTGAAGTTCGCACAGATTCGAGAAGGATCCCTGGTGGCACCACGGTGTGGGACACATCATTGCAAAAGGAGGGTGGTCAGAAAGTCACCCAGAATTATCCAGTTTAATAATTGAGCTGCTGTTCAACCAGATGGTTGATTTACAAGATCATTGGCAGATCGCAGAAATAACGCCTGCCTTCAACATGTCCTACTTGAGTAGACAGGTGAATTTGTATAATGTCATGCTTAAGAGGCAGGACCCCAGCCATACTGTTTAAGTCTTCCAGTTCTGTAATGGGAACTTGCAATTTATTTACTTACCTGCTGAAATCCAGCTTTAATTCAGCCTAAGGAAAAGCTTGGCTCCTGTAAATGACTCATTCATGTGGTTCCTCAGTCTGACCCCTTTTCTTAAATCAGTCAAAGAATCAGCTTTGGCAAACGTGCTAACAGGCACAAGCCATGTTTTCCAAAGTGATGTAGGAGCTTGCAATGGTGTCATGGCTCCCAGCAGGGTCCCGGAGGCGTCCTCCAGTCCAGCACCAGCTTCTGAAGCTCCCGCTGTCGACCTTCCTGTGCCGGGCAACCAATGTACCCCAGGGTGTGCTCACACCAACACTGGCCACCCTGCAGCATCCTCCCCTGCATCCCTGGGGAGCAGGGTCTTACTCAGCTGGAGGCTGGTAGCTCCCTGGCAGCCCTGCCTGCTTTGTGCTGAGGAGGGTATTCAGGGGGAGGCTGGGCTGCCTTTACAAAGGCACAGCTCGGAGCAGAGCCCCAGCCATCAGGAGAGTGTGGGAGGCAGCAAAACACAACCCTCAGTGGTGGCGAGCCCTCCTCCTTCTTCTTGTTGTTGTTGTCTCTATTTATAGTGATGAGCTGGAGAAGTTCATGGAGAGCCAGGGTGCGTCCAACCCGGGCATTCTCATCTTAACCACCAGCCTCAGCAAACCTTTCCTGAGGCTGGACAAATATGTGACGCTGCTGCAGGAGCTGGAGCGGCACATGGAGGTAGGTGGGACATGGGACTGCTGGGCAGGCTTGTGAGCTGCCCCTGCAGCTGCAAGAGGAACCTCTGCCCCTTGGTATCTGAGCACCACACTGCTAAGAGCACTTGCCACCCCTCCAAGGAGGTGTCCCACCTCTGTGGGACGTTATCTGCCTTTAAGATTAAAAGTGGGAAAGCAGTGGACTCTGTGGGATGCTGTGGGAAGGCATTACCTATTCTTCACGCCAGCCCTTCCTCAAAGATGGGCCATTTCCAGCACAAGTTAAAGCAGAGTTGAGGGTCAGGCTACAGCCAGTACTTGTTTGCACGGTGGGTAATAAATCAGTGGTTTTATTATCATTTTATGAAATTGCTATCCCTGGCAACTCACAGGCATATCCCTACCCAAGGCTTGTGCTCCCAGGTGGAGGCAGAGCCGTGCAGGCAGACATGGATCTGGCAGCCAGCGCAGACATGGGGGCGGAGGAGCTGGTGCTTGGGAGCAGGGAGAGCAGTGAAGGGGGGTGGAGGCTTCCTTGGCGGGTAGCAGATCTGCTTTAGGACATTTATCCCCCTCCAGGGACTCTAAAGATCTCTGCCACCGGAGCTCTGCTACTCGCCTGCTGGTGCACTCCAGCCGCGGGGATGCAAACCTCAGGGGTGGTACAAGGAGGTGAAGAAAACAAAAGTGATGCTCTATTTTTAAGCAGGTTTGCTTTTTCCCTCTTCCATATTAATTGCCAGTTAATTACTCAGCACACTTAGCCATGGTCATCCAAATCCACCTAACAGCAGAGGATTAAAGCCTCTGGCATGCCCAGCCAGGGACTGCGTAGGTCTCTGCAGGATGCTGTGTGGGGGTCAGCACTGGGCTTGGGGACACACATGTCACCTCTTTCTCTGAGCCAAGTGTGGGAGTTTCGTTGCATGAATCAGTAGGGCTGTGGTTTAAGCTGTGATGCCGTGGGAAGAGTATGGATATTTGTGATATAGATGTTTGAATTGCGAGTGTATAGCACCGCATTCCCTGCGCTGCTGCACAGCTGGAGATGGGGCAGGTCTGGCCAGGGCAGCCCTCGTCCTGGATTCAGATGTGATCGACCCCAGGCAGCCTCTGGCAGCCACAGGGACTGTGCCATCATGAGACACCTTAGGATTTGCTTGGCTTGAGATTTGCATGGTGAAGATCTTATGATGCAGGGCCTTAGATGCCCAGGAGAGGCTGCTGGGAGAATACCAACATGCAGCTGCAGCCGGAGGTAAGGGGCAGTATCCTGCTTCCCTCCCTGGCCCAAAAGCTCTCTGCTCAGATGTGCCCTCCCTTAAACCAGAGGTGAAGCTCCCATTGGTGCTGGTGGAAATGGCACACTCCATAGGGCAATGGCTGGAATACCTTGCACTCCAAGGGAAGTTTCCTTCCTGAAGGTGAAACCAGAAGTCTACCCTGTACCTCTGCCCGTTTTGATCAATCTTCTTTGCAAGCTGAGTTTATTTGAAGCAAAATCCTATCTGCTCTTGCTCTGGCCACTTTAACATTCATTAAATTGGTATCAATGAATGGCATAGCTGCTTTAAACCATGTCACGTTGCACTGGGTGGTGGGGAAGGTCCCTGTGAGGCTTTAGCCCCCTCCTGCAGCCCATGCTCCCTCCACCCCGTGTCCCCCGGTGAGCTCTGCAGCCCTGGGTGCTGTGGGTGCCGCTGCTGGTCCCTAAGGGATTTTTCTCTCCCTTCACTAGGAGGCGCATGCGGATCACGAAGAGGTTTTGAAAGCCATCGCATCCTTCAAGTCCCTTGTGGTAGGTGGCAATTCTTAAAATAGAGCACTCCATTTCAGGGCTGCATTTTGCGCAGAGTGAGTCAAGCCTGACATTTGTCTCCTCATTAGAAAAAAAAGGTCTTTTGGAATGGAAAAGATGGGTTGTAAAGAATCTTAATTTCAAGTTTCAAACCTAGAACTGCACCCCTGGCTGCATGCTTCAGCAATTCTTGCTGGCTCCGTGGTCCCGGCAGCAGACACAGAGCATCTCTGACTTCCTCCTCCGCTGCAGAAAGCCACGTGTGGGTAGTGCTGGTAGTGGGGTCCCTTTCATCTACTTTTGTCTCCGTCTCCATACCCTAATTATTTGCCACCTGAAACTAGTCAGCCCCTTGCTCACGGAGGTGTGAAAGGTTAACATGAGTGTCTGACTCAACTGCTAGTGCCAGCAGGAAGGTCCCCTCTGAGCCCTCTTGGTTTGATTGAGGTTTGCTCCACGGGCACCGTGAGGCTTTGACTGTATGGCAGATAATTTGTGGCTCTGGGTGCCGTGGCCATCGGTGAGGAGCAGAGCAAGTGGCAGCAAAGGGATGAATCAGAGATAGCAAGCCTATTTCCGTGAGCTGTGTTACCTACACCCCTCAAAGTCCTACTGCGCCGAGATTAAAAAGAGGGAGGAAAGCCATCCACACACACAAAGGTTTTACCCAGCAAAGCTTTTTTCGTGATTAAAAAAGCTATAGTCTCTCTGGCTTTGTAGCCACTGAATGCCTTTCACTACAACCACTCCAGATGTGGTCCAACTTCCTTCCTTAGCACAGCAGATGCGAGTTTTTGGTGCTTAACAGTGCAGATAAAAGATGGGGAGGAGAAAGTTCATAGAAAACAGGAAAGGGTGATAATGTTACATTTACTTAGAAACTCATCTCCCTTCCTATTTATTCTAGTAGATAATAGGAGAATAATTCAGTTAAATTACCTGGTGTCGTTAATCTTTAGGAATGCTCGTAAGTGATGGACAGTTTTTACTTGAAATGTGTACTTGCTTGCTGAGTAATTTAATGTAATTATGATATGACTGAAGAGGTTCAGTGTGGATTTGAGGTTAGATGGGCAGAGGTGCCCCTCGCGACAGACACACAGTCCCACGGTAGGACCAAGGGGAAACCGCTGAGTTGCTGAGATTTGCTGTGGTGCCTCTGCACAGACTTGGAGTAGATTGCTGTGGATTTTGTATGGATTTGCATCCTGGGAACACTGCATTCAGACACTCGGGGAACCATCAAAGTGCACAGCAGTTGCAAAACCACAGGAAGCTCCTGCAGTTTGGTTCAAAATTGTGTGTTTGGAGACTAGGCCCAGTGCAACCTCTCTCTTTGAAGATCTGGATAGTCAAAGAGTTTGCATGAAACTTTAGCTGGACAGAAGGAAAATGTCAGAAACATGGATTTGGAAAACAGCCCGGGTTAGACTTTGCAGCATTTTTCCCTGTTGGCAGAGGGGTCAGTTAAAGCAAGTTTTTCTTGGATTTTCAGGACTGCCTCTGTGCAGTTGGTGTTGTCCACCCCTTGCTGAAAGCTGCTGAGGGACTGGCCGCTCCATGGAGCTCTACCTGGCTCCAGCTGCTGGGCTTCACTGCAGGCTTTTCAGTTATGACACCTTCAAAAGCTTCTTTTCGTGCTGCTCTACTGAACGGCTGAAATACTGCACCACGTCCTGCTTTTGGGATTGCAGATTTTGCTTAGAAAATATCCATCCATATGATTCATGGGGGCTTTGCATCACTGCAAGTATAACTCTCTCTGCTGTTTTGCCAAAAAACAGCAAAATCTCTCTGAGTAGCAGCAAAATTAGAGACATTTAACTCTGCGTCTGTCTCAATTTGGAAAATGTGACCCTGTACTCTCAGAGGTAGGACTGGTTTGGAAAGAAAAGCTTGCTCAGTGCAGTTCACTATTTCTTTGACGTTTTAATGTATTCATTACATCATAAATTGCTAGGGTATGATTTCTTTTTTTAAACAAACTTTGTGTAACAGAGCCAAAGCAGGCTTTCCTGATCCCTTGATGTGACCAGCCCTGAGCCCATGTGGCTGTGGGAGCATTGCTGGTGAAACTGTCTTCGTTGGGATGGTTTGGGTTTGTGCCTGCCCTTTGGCTAACAGAGTGGCCTGCTGTGATTCCCAGTCTCAATGCCAAGAACTGAGGAAGAGGAAACAACTCGAACTGCAGATCCTTTCCGAATCCATCCAGCGCTGGGAAGGAGAGGACATAAAAACGATGGGAAACATCATCTACATGTCCCAGGTTATGGTACAGTGTGGGGGAAGCGAGGTGAGTGCAATGGTCCTTCTCCTGGCTAAAGACATTGTGTCCAAATATCCCCTTGCTCATGGGGTCAGTGATGGAAGGTGGCTGCTACTCTCACTCCAGGCCAGCAAAATGCTGACAAATGCAGCCTAGTGGAAAGATGAGGAGGGACTTTTTACAAGGGCTTGTAGTGATAACATGAGGGTTTTAACTGAAAGAGGGGAGATGTAGATTAGATCTCGGGAATAAATTTTTCACTCTGAGGGTGGTGAGATCCTGGCCCAGGTTGACCAAAGAAGCTGTGGCTGCCCCATCCCTGGAGGTGTTCAAGACCAGGCTGGATGGGGCTTTGAGCAGTATGGTCTGGTGGGGGGTGTCCCTGCCCATGGCTGGGTGTTGGAACTGGAACCTTTTAGGTCCCTTCCAACCCAAACCATTCTGTGAATCTATGAAATAATGTTGATAAATGATTTTCCCTGGAGTAGAGCTGTGCACTGGGACTGTGCACATCTTTGGAGTCAGGCACCCCTGGGGCTTAGCTTCAGGCCTTTCGTGACACACTTTTCAAGCTAAAGAAGTATCTCAGTGTTGTATAGCACATTAATTTCCCTCTTTCCCCCCTGTGACTTACTCTGAGAAATGAGAGTGACCTGAAAGTGTGCATTAGCGTAACCATTCTGCCACGTCCTGTGCATAGCACAGTGGCTGCTGTGACGTTCCACTCCAGAGCTGACTGTGCTTTGGCAATAACTGGATGGATTCCTGTGCTACTGGTACTAAAGCATCACACCAGTGCTTGCCACAGACCTTCACCACTGGTGTTAAAGCCATGTTTGGTGCTCTGTAGGAAAGTGCCTGTTACCACGGAATTCAGGGGTTGGAACTCAGTGATCACTAAGGTCCCTTCCAACGCAAACCATTCTATGATTCTATGATAATTGCTGTAGCAGCTTTTCAGTGGGAAGGGAAGAACTGTAAAACAGGCTTGTAGAGTCTTGTCCCCAGGTTTTGTTTGGGATGTGAACTGATGGGGAACACAAGTTCTTAGTCTTCTGAGGCACTGCAATGTTTGGATGAGGACGTCAGTAATATCGTCAGGATTAACAGGATGCAGACAAAATGAATGCAGGAAAAGCTAGTATGGAAATGAGCTGCTGTAAAGAAGAAAAAAAAAGCCAGAATAGTTGGTTTTGGGGGTGATCTCTGAGAGGCTACAACTCCAGCTGAAATAGGTTCGGTTTGCTGGAGGAAAGTGCTTGTGATGCACTGCAAAGCAGACTAACCTAAAATTTCATCCCCGCAGGAGAAAGAAGAGCGATATTTCTTGTTGTTTTCAAACCTTTTGCTGATGCTGTCTGCAAGCCCACGGATGAGTGGGTTCATCTATCAGGTAGGCATGCTTAATTTGAAGTTGCAAGGCGTTAGGTGTGAAAAGGAAAATCAGATAGTTCTTACTGAATTCAGAGCCTCTGCTTCCTTAAACCTCTCTGTTGTGTTGCAAATGCCCCGGGCTGGGAACCGGGGCTTGGTTTCCCCATGCATGCCAGGACACTTCGTCCCTTTGTTGCGCCAGCTGGTTAAACAGCGTTTTGTAAGTGTCAGTGCAGTGAAATTCGAAAAAATACCCAACCCTCCAAGCAGGTTGTCCTACATGTTGTCCTCAAGAACACTGTATGTGTAAGGTGTCCTGACCCAGCCGTAGGGTTTTGCCCCACACGACCATCAAGCTGGCCCTCAGGGTTGGGCCATCTCTGGAAAATACTTCACTAGTATAAAAAGCCCACTGTAAAGAGCCCCTAATTTCCACTCCATGAGGCACTGCATTTCTCGTGGTTTACCATCAGAATGGCTGCGATCAGGCTGTTGGGAGCTTGGCTTTTCTCCAGTTGCCAGAAACCTTCAATACCCTCCAGGAAAGGGATGTGCTTCTGTTGATGAGAGTGATGAGGGACCTTAAATATTTGGGAAGGATTTGGCTGGGTTTTTTACAATTAGGGTGAGCAGGCAGTTTGGTGTGCAAAACAGAGGGACAGGGAAGGCTGTGAGAAAAACCAAGAGAAATTCATTCTCCTGACTTGGTTGTAAAAAGGATTTGCACCTAGTGAAGGGAAAGAGCAAGCAGATGAGCCCAGGATGACTCAGTCATCATGGGAGCCTCTTCGTGGGGGCTTGACCTAGTTGTGCAGGGAAATCTAGATCCATACATTAAAGAAGACTCTTCCTGCAGCCTGAAGCCTTCATAAATTAGTTTGAAAATTCCCAACGAGAAAGGAATCAGCAGAAACAAGCAGAACAATGCCTGCTGGGAAGCAGATGCAGACACTGACTCCTCCTCAATTTTCCTAGGGAAAGCTGCCTTTGACAGGAATGACGCTGACAAAGCTGGAAGATTCCGAAGGGAATGAGCACATGTTTGAAATCACAGGTCAGTGTGGCTGCTGCCTGGGGACATCCTCCCAGTCCAAACAGCAGCTGCCACTGGAGGTACTGGTCCTTCTCTTCCCTCCACTCACTGTGTCACGCTCTTCTTTTTGCTCTTTTACCATGTGTGGTTGGAGTTGCTGAGCATCTCCATCCAGGTTGAGGCAACATCTTCAAGCTCTGTCTCTGGGGCTGCTTTTGGGGACCACAGTGTTTAACAGGGGACACATGTCCTGCCAGGGCTGGTTGTGGCCCCAGTAGCACTGCTCTGTGCCATTAGCACCCCATCTGCGCCCAAGGTCCATCCTGTGGAGCTGTGAGTGCCTTGTTTATTGACAGATTAATCACTCTGGTCATTAGGTAGCTTTCTTAATGTTTTTCCCAATTTTCCCTTTCGATTTATCTTGTTACTTGTAGCTGTACACAGTTGTCATGCTCACTAACTTTGGCTGCAATGCAGCTATTTGCGCTAGTGGTATTTGGTGTCAGGGTCCCGTTAATCACAGAAATGGTGCATTTGCTTCTTTTTAACATTAAATAATTCCTCACACATTCATTCTCTGGGCTTTTCTGAGCTGCTCCCACACCAGCTGGCACTGGAGCAGGATGGGCAGTCGCACAGAGTTACATCTTTGCCCTGCCCTTTTTGCGACCACTGGGTTTTTCAGATTGAGGAGCCACTTATTGCTGTGCTGAGTTGAGCTCACCCCGCGGTTCCTT
The DNA here is from genome assembly GCA_013400055.1 of Nycticryphes semicollaris. Taxonomy (NCBI): domain Eukaryota; kingdom Metazoa; phylum Chordata; class Aves; order Charadriiformes; family Rostratulidae; genus Nycticryphes; species Nycticryphes semicollaris. Next base: position 373,363 of record VXBJ01003842.1, read on the forward strand.
CGGGCTCTCTACTGCTTGCTCATGGCAGGTATTTACCCCTCTGCCACAGGGAACATGGCAGAACGGCTCACCGTCTTCTGCAGCACCAGCCAGGACCTGCACGAATGGCTGGAGCACTTGCAGAGGCTGACCAAAGGGACATGCAACACCATACCCAAGACGCAGTCCTGGAGCACTCATTCGGTAAATCTCTGCCCTCCCCAGCCCCTCTGCTGCCTGGGGTTCCTCCACACTGGCCCCTCTCTCTTTTTCAGCAATGCACCTTGCTGTTGAGGGAATGTGGACAGCTGTATAAGACATATCCTGCAGTTTTGCTTGTAACTTTGTCATGCTTGGACCATTTTACATGTACCCTGCCCTATTTTTGGTGCAATGTAGGTGTCTCAAAGGAGTCAACAGTGAACCCTTGTCCGTTCCCCTCTGCTTCTCTGCGTTGTTTGGTAGCTCATTCATTTCTCATCTGTTTTCTCAGACATTTAGCTCAGCTGGGCAGATCCGTGGCCCCCTGGAGCCCCCAAAAATCCTCAAGCCCTGGAGTTTGAGCTGTCTCCGTCCTGCTCCTCCGCTCAGACCATCAGCAGCGCTGAGTTACAAAGAGGTAATCATCCCGCTTGCCCACAGAAGACTGAATTCATGGCAATCCCTTGTGCTTGTGTCTAGGTTTCTTACCCCCATAGCAAGGGCACGGAAGCTTAGGTTTAATGGGGGTGTGGAGACTGTGAAGTTTTCCGCTGGTCCAGTGATGGATTCAGGGGAAGAAGGAGCACGTGTGCTTGCACGCTCATTCCCATCTCGCGTATGTGCTCTTGGCTGCTGGATTTCACCAGTCCTCACAGCCTTGCATATCCCATCAAGTGTTCTCCTCCAGCAGTGCACTGGTGGAGCTGCCTCCCTTCCTCCTTCACCTCCTCCTGCCTTGTTGGGACCCATGGGTAGGGGTAGGGAAGTGCTCCAACTCCAGCATTGCCCAGGCTGCCAGATGGAGCAGCAGTGCTGCACCAAGAGCAAAAGAAAAAGTCCTGTTGATGTTTCTCCTGTCTTCCACCCTGTGTTTTGGTGGCTGGAGCAGGGGTCCCTGCAGCAGCCATGGGGCTGGACCCTCCTCTACCACCCACCCAAATGTTTCACACACCCAGCCCCTGCTGTGAGGCAGCCAGAGGGATGGCTTCCCCCACAGAAACGCTAAGCCTGGGAGGTAGGAAGCGGCGTGGGGAAACCCAAAATACAGCCCAGCTTCGATTCTCACCCCCTGCTGTAACTGCAGTGCTCTCCTTCCCTACCTTACGGTAAACTTTTGGGATTACTCACCATTAACTCGGGTAACGTTCCTCTTACTGAATGAGCACTCTGGTTTTGAGTCAGCTGCCTTTCTTGGTACAGCAGCCCTGGGAGCATCACTGCCTGGGCTTCCAGTGGGGATGGGGATGGGGGCTTGGACACCTCTGAACCCCTCCAGCACTCAGGGGTGAAAATCCCAGCAGCCAGGGGGGCTGTGGGTCCGCTGCTCCAGGTAGAGAGTTGGGGTAGACTCATGGCATTTTGTTGCATTTATTTCTTAAAAAATGTAAAACAATGCATTTCAGTTTGGGAATTAATTTGTTCAAAAAGCAACCAAGCAGACTGGAAATGACCCTTAATCTTTGCATGGTTCAAAGCCCTAACGTTTATTGCTTGCATGGTGAGTTAAAATAAGGGAAGAGACTTAAATTAGAGGAAATTTTTTTCTGTGTGAAAGTGCAAGGCTGGTATTTGTTTATAAGGTATGCCAAACCCACAGATTGAGTGATATCATTAATACTACAGTCCTTTGCAGTTTCTTGGTTGTGCCCTGCGGCGCATGGCAGGAGTTAAAACTCTCGGCATCAAAACCAGGCAAGAGGTTTTTTCCACAGAGGCCAAGCAGGCAGGGAGCCTTGCAGACCAGAGATGTGGTTTGCATTGGAACAGGCTGTGCTGGCCTCCTTGGTGGAAACCCAAAGGCCAAGAGGTCCACCAGAGCAGTAACAGAGCTGGGCTGGCACAGCCTGGTACCCAGTCGGTCCAGCCTGAGCCTGTGGGCAGCTCCCCTCTAGGGCAGGGACTCATGTACACGACCCTGTGATGACAGATAAGTTCAGTTGTTAGCCCAAGCAGATCTGTGTCTGCCTCATCCCTCCTTCTGTGGTGCTTGGTCACTAAGCAGAACTCTTATTTCACTGTATTTTTCTTTTAATTTAAACTAGGGCACAAAATTAACTATGCTACAGCTCGGTGCAAGTCACCTTCCTATAATGAGGATATAATAAAGGAATACAAATTTAAAAGGTTATTGGCAGGGAGTGGGGGAGTTTGATTAAAAGATTAGACAATTTCAGACATCCAGTGTTTCTTTAATTGGCTTCTAGTAGTGTAGGACGGGATGGCACAGTCTTGTGCATTTCCTCGTACCTAGCTGTGCTCAGGAAACCCCAGAACCTGCTTGCATACCACACAGCACTCTTGTTATTTCCATTGAAATTGGGTCATTTTTCCTGTTCTGTTTCCAGTAATCATTTGAAATGACAGAACAGGTGCTGTGGGTAAAGTGGTGTGTCCAGATTCAGGTTAGCAAAGTGAAAAAGATTTACGGATGACTAGTACTTTTTTTGTTTGTTTGTTTGCTTGAAGTGGCATGCTTTACATTAGGAAATGGGTTTATAACATCAGGATTCAGAACTTGCTGCCCAGCCCTGCAGGAGACCCACACGGCTCCCTGTGCCCAGCATCCCAGAGATGGGACTGCTCCCACAGGCTACGCCAGTGGAGCAGAGAGATGCTGCTGCCTCCTGTGAGGACAGCAGGTCCCTTCTGAGAGGGTCCCCTTTGAGAAGTTGTGGTGCTGGGGGTCTGTCAGCAGGGTGTGCAGAGCATCCCAGAGCTGGGTCAGGTTGGAGAGCACAGGACTAGTAGTGCTGAGCACAGGATTGGACCTTGAGCTGCTCCCTGTGCTCGGACAGAGCCGGGTGCCCCGGTTGGCTGCAGCATTAGCTGGCACCAAGGGGTGCTACATTTTTAAACACCATCCTCTAAGGCAACCATTATCCTACTACTAACCAAGGAGGAATGTTCTCTGTTCTGATGTGTTCAGAGTGTATTAATGCCCACTTACCATGTGTTTCACCTGTAATTTTTTCAGTTTTGCATGACACCGTGCTCCTTTGCATGTCGATAGCAGTCTAAAACCAGGTCAGAGGGTGTGCCGCATTAATCGCAAGACTAACATTTACAAGTGTTTTAGAATTGTGGATTTAATGGACTTGGTCAATAAAATCATCAGTCTCTCACACTCATCTTCTCTTTCTTTGCATATTCATTTTAGAGGATGTCTTATATCTTAAAGGTAAGGGTAGATACATCTCTTTGGCTTATTGTGGCAAAGAATGCTTTTTCCTGTTTCACGCTTCCCGTGCTTGCATGACCCTAATTTTGCCTGGCTGTATCAGTAAGTTATCATGGTAGTTGGTTGTGACTGGCAAATGTATTTTGAGATAAATCTCAAGAAGAATTTAGTATTATGGTACTTAAACTTCCTGGCATGCCTCTTCTCCTGCTTAAAATCCATATTGCATGTAACCTACTAATACACTAATTCTCTCCAAATCATCAAGACTTGTAACTGAGTGAAGGAGGTAAAAGCTTGTGTTTTTTACCTGTGGAGTCATAGGAAACACTAACTTTGTGTGTGTTTGTTTGTTCTCTATGTTTGTATGTGGGGGATTTGTATTCTCAAACAAATCATTTGGAAACAATGTCCTTTGCCAACTGTTATATATTAGAAATCAAATTGAGTCAGGGAAACAAACAACATTATAGGGTTCTCTGACAAAGGCCCCAGAGCTGGTAACCAGACTAAAAGTGCTGTGAATGCGTTTGAATTCTTTGGCTAAAGGATCTTAGCTGAGGGTTGAACTTGCTAAATGAGCTTGTCCTGTCCCAGACCTGGAGATGCAATTCTCAGTGCTGTTCCAGGGAGCAGTGGGCCACAAACTAGCACATGGGGAAGGCAAAATGCATCATTTCCTCCAACTTTGTCATTGCCTGCTTTGTAGTTCTCTAATGTGTTGTGCATAACATGGATAGCTGCATTCAACTGCACTGCTCCACTGTTTGAGCTGCCTTTGGTTCTAGTTAAACACAAGAGTCTGTTTCTATATAGGATTCCAGCAAAAGTCCAAAAACAATGAAGAAGTTTCTTCCAAAAAGAAAAACCGAGAGAAAGCCATCTGATGAAGAATTTGTTATTCGGAAGAGTAAGTGTTGGGTTTTTCTCCTCTTTTTGAAGGTTTCTGTGTACTCGGTGATCTCCACGGGACTTTGAGAGCAGCCTTTCTTAGGGCACAGGATGCAACAAGATGCTTGTGCTGTGAGTGAGCCTACGTGCTGTCGAGCACGGGAGGCTTCTGGAAGCTCCCTGGTCCTCAGCCTCTGTCAGATCTGCTCCTAGTTACAACTGCCAGGTGTCCTACCACCCTCCTCGTGATCCTGTGCTTGTGGGTGGTCTTGTTCTTGGCTTTAAAGCCAAGGAGCTACTTCCAAGTAGTTAAAAGAGGCGTCAGTGGTCATCAAAATATGCCTGAGAGCTGGGACAAACCCTTAGCTGGTCACGCCAGTAGGTTCTGGAACAGTTTCCATGGGCGACCAGGGAACAAAAAAAGACCCCATCCCTGCAGGGATGTTCACCTGCAAAGAAGGATGTCTTGACAGCTCCATGAGGTCCCCTGGGGACACTCCTTGGGGGTTTTATTTGAAAGACTATGGTCACCCAGTGGTGAGTTAGTACAGTGTAAGTACTGAAAGTCAGTTGTGACCCTTGAGAAGACAGTGCTTAGGACTGGAAATTAAAACTTCATATTTCCAAGTCCTACTCTGATATGGTTATACCAGACCCCTCCTAGCAGGGCTACTCTACCTACCAATCTCCTGGCCATTCCTGCACCTAAAGTCAGGCATCACCCCCTGAGTTTTGCTGAGACGAACAGCTAGAAGTCTGTTTTCATAGTGTTTCATCATGGTGCTCAATGCCAGGGGATGTTGCAAAGGACAGAAAATATAAAGGACCTCAAAAAGGAAATAGGCAAAGTCCCAGAGACAGTGTCAGTCAAGGCAACAACAGGCTCCTCTTTTCAGGGACTTGGGAGCAAGATGATGCCTGAGTGCTTTGATTTTTGTGATAGCTGTTGTCTGTGATGTTATACAGGTACTGCTGCGCTGGAAGAAGATGCTCAGATCCTGAAGGTGATCGAGGCATACTGTACTGGGGCAGGCTTCCAGCAAGCTCTCAGCTCAGGTGGGCACACAACCAGATTTAATTTAGTTTATAAGACTCTGTCTGCAACGCTGATAACCCCTCTGGTAAAAAAAACCCAGATAGTTGCATCATACAGCAATGATACTCATGCTAGGAAACTGTGTGGTGTTCAGTCTTCAAGATAAGGGAGCTTCATCTGCCTAGTGGTTTAGTTGTCATTGTTTTTCTTCTAAACGCAGAGAATGAGGCAGGTAGGAGGGCAGATGAGACACAGCTATTTCACCAGCACTTGATTGGGATTAAGCAAACCTAGTCAGTGCCTGTGGCTGTCAGCCCTAAAAACCTGATGGTAATCTCAGGTTGCATATAGCTTTAGAAAGGAAGCCTGAATATTATCTTTCAATCAGCTGCATGTTTTAGAACAAGCTGCTTCATAAGAACCAATCTAACATCTTCAACTTTGGAAATATAACTATTTATCATTGCTGGTGAGATGTCAAATTAAATCACTGAACTATCAAATAATGGTACATTGGAAAAAGAGAGGCTGTGTTTCTTCTGAGAGCTCCTGACCCTAACTGAATTATTTAATTTATAAGTCGTGATACAGCTTTCGATGCAATGAGCGCTCTTGAAAACTTTCCACTTGCTGTTTTAGCTCCAGGTTAGCGGTACGTCTAAGTCTGTATTTACCCATGGCAGGTAGCCAGCAGCTGCTCAAGTCCCCACACCCCCAGGATCCCTGGGGAGCACAAGGGCTGCTGGCTTCCCAGCAGCATGGACATACCAGAAAGTCTCCCTTCTTCTTCCTGATGAGTGGTTCTCATACACAGGCTCCCGTAAAGACTCCATCCCCCAAGTTCTTCTTCCTGAGGAAGAGAAAATCATCATAGAGGAAACACGCAGCAACGGCCAGACCGTCACGGAGGAGAAGTAAGCACAGCTGCTCTCCCTGTTGCTTTTTTGGAAAGACATTAAAAACTCACACCATCTCCTTCTGCATCTTTGCAGAGGAGCAAGGCTGGTGCCACCGACTGCTGCTTTAGTCCTGGCAAGAACCACCAGGCTATTTCAGTGGCTGTTTTGTCCCTTTTTAAGAACAGAGCCGCCTTCCCAGCTGCTCTGACGTGGCCATAGCCCTCTGGGAGTCTGCCTGCTGAGTCCTGAGAGTCCCAGAGCTAATCTGGATGCAGATAATGGGGTCAGGGGAGGACAGAAGCAAACAAATGGCTTTTTTAACTACTGACATACTGGGCTGCTGCTACCCCTGGGGAGCCCCCTGACAGACGGGTGATGCCATCTGTGAGTACTCTCAGCCTGTTGCATAGCTACAGCATCTGGGTGACTGCGTTGATCTGCTCCTTTGCTAACCCAGACAGGACATTCCTTTCATGCTTATTTTTCTGACAGCAGAACCTCAAGGAATCAAGGCTGTTCTACAAAAGATGCTCAGGCATTTCCAGATTGAAAGTCATTGTTATTTATTGCAGTAGCATAAACAAGGAAGCCAAAGCCACAGATCTTTGTTGATAACTTAAAGATATAGAACAAAGTATTTTTCTTGAGTTTTGAGAAAAGAGACCTGAATTTTTGACCAATGGCCTATAAATTCTCTGGGTATTTTCAGAGTCCCCTCATGGGCAGCAGTCATAGCTGCAACCTGATGTTTGCAAAGCAGAAGCTGGAAGCTCCTTCCTCATCAGCGCCTTGCTCATGAAAGCTCCCATGCTGTTGCTGTTTTGCTGCACTCCAGCCCTTTTTATCTCTTTGGGTTTTTTTTCACATCTTTTTGCAGGAGCCTTGTTGACACGGTTTATGCACTGAAAGATGAAGTCAAAGAACTGAAGCAGGTAATTGGAGTGTGATTGTTTGTGCTGGCTGTGCCAGGTCGTTGTCTTCAACTGGTCAGTGCCCAGGAAAAGTCTTGCCAATTCTGGTGCAATCCTGTAGCTCCCTGAATCCATGTTAGTTTTCTTCTGGTGTAGCCCCCTGAATCAGCTCACCACCAGCTAATTCCCTTGAGCGTCAGAGCTAGCAGAAAGGAAGGAGTAGTTGGTCTTTGTGCTTTTCCCCTACTCTAAAAGCTCTTTCAACTTGACTGTTAATTTCATAGGGGTCTGGTGGATACCAGTTCCTGTAGGCTCAGAGGAAATATGCCCTGTTCCCTCCAGCACCAAGCCTGGAAGTGTGAGATACCACCCCAGGGGAAGGAACAGAGTCCTCCAACCAAGTCTAAAATTAGGTTTCCAGGAGGATACTTCTGCCTGCTCAAAGTCACTGGGGCTTTTGTGCAAGTCTGTAAAGTAGTAAGGGTGTGCTTGGGCAGTTTGGACCACAAGTAACCTGTGGTGTTCATCCTCACAAGCCAGCAATCACCCAACAAATGTCCACAGGATGCCATCACCAGGCAGCCAGGTATGTGGAAGTACCTCATTGCATAAAGCTGCATCTTTATTCCTTTATTTTTCCCCTTGCAGGAGAACAAAAGGATGAAACAGTGTTTGGAGGAAGAGCTGAAATCCAGGAAGGACTTGGAGAAGCTGGTTCGAAGGCTGCTGAAGCAGACAGATGAGTGTGGCAGGGAGGACACGGGGCGCAAGTCGTCCCTGATTGCCTGAATTTGGGGAGAAGCTGCTGGCAGTGGTGTGTGACCTCAGGTTTTTTTGGGGAAGCAGAACTGGATCCTTTGCCTCTTCTTGCTCCTTATTTTGTTGAGTTTGGGAATTTTGTTACCAAAAAAAAAAGAAAGTCATAGACGAAAAAAAAACCACCATAGTTTTTCTTCCATCCAGTAAGGAAATAAAGCAGAAACAATCCATCACAACTAAACCAGTAAGCAAGTGGTCCATGAGTCGCAATTCATCTGCAGTAACTAATACCTCATCGTACCTGCTACTGGGAGCAAATACAAACTCTGCTAATGATTGCTGCTCACAGAGGGTTTGGCAGCAGTTTCCTAGAGGAAGCTTAAGCACTTTTTAATGCTTTCATTCTTTTCAAAAGCACCGGTACCTATTTATTGAATGAAAACATTATTGAGGTGGCATTGAGCAGAAACCAAAAAGCACCATGCTCCTCTTTTCAGATAATCACAACTGGGGAAGCTTTTCCCATCCACCTTCTTTTCCCCTGTTAGTTGACTGTAGCGAACTAGAGCCCAGCAATACTGTGGTTCCCGTGTGTGGCCTTGATACTGATTAAAATGTGCAATTTAACATGAAGACATTTGAACTCCTTGGGGAAGTCAGATCTGGAGCCCTTGTCAGAGCGCATGGGAAGGTGTGTTGCACCATTGCTGCCTCCTGACAGCCCGTGTTTAGCACAATGGGTAATTGCTGTTCTGCGCCCCCCATCCCCATCCCCCATCCCTTTTCTTACGCATGATTTGTAACTCCTACCCCCTGCTTTGTTTTCACATTGAGTGTCCAGGTATTGTATGAGTTTAGAGTTTCACCGTGCTTCCCCTTGCAGGACAACACGCTTTTCTCTGTATGAAATGTAAATGCTGCTTGATGACAGAAAACAAGCCCCAGATGTGCTGATTCCCTGCTCCCTTCTGCCCACGTTAGGCTCTCCCCCGCTCCTTCCCAAAGGCTGGGAACGGAGCCAACAGCCACTTCACCCTCCCCCCCCATCGCCCCAAAGGGGCTTTCAGCTAGGAAAAAGGAACTGTCTCTTGTAATAGGAAAGATAATTCATGCTTATTCTTTGACAAGAGCTGGAATGCTCCTGGGGCAAGGACATGCAATGCCCTTCCAGAGCCCTGCACAGCTCCTCAAACACAGCACACAGGCAACATGCATATGTATCGGCTATCTTGATCTTATTTGGTGTTATTCCCTAGTTTAGAACTCAAGTTTTCCTTCCTTTCCTTAGCAGCATTATAAAAGTAACCTTCTGTTAAAGTTAACGGTAAGTCTTTATGTATATTACAGGGCAGCGTGGTCCCAGGGTGTGCAGACACACCGCAGCTCATCACAGCCGTAGTGTTACATTGGTCATGAAGGACAGAACAGAGGCAATAATTATAACTCCGTCCTTGCAATTAAAATTTAGCCAGAGCTTAGTAAATGGTGTTTGGGGAGAGCTCAACTCCAAAACACCACAAGGAGTGTGAAAACAAACCCTCTTTAAATCTCAGCTGTTTCTAGGATAAAACAGAGTTCTTTTTAGCCCTGTCTCCATTTGCTGTCTCCAGAGTATCCCAGCTGGATGGTGCCTCCTTGCGTCCCTGCCCAGGCACACAGTTGAGCAGTTTGCTCAGCAATCAAGCCTTCCTGTGCTGGTTAATTGTTTTCCAGGATAATGACCTTGGCTGCGGACTGAGCAGCTTGTGCCGCGGTCCTGGGATATGGTGTCCAGACATCCTGGCACTCTCTGCTCCTGCTGCCAGCCCAGGGATGGGCTGGGGACTGGGCTGCAGGGTGCAGCCAGGATGAGGAAGCAAACCGAGGGCCATTTACACTCCGAGGAGAGGACAGAAATATTTCCTCACTGCCTCCCCCCCACTTTAGTTGAAACCCATGCTGTGTACATATGCATGTCTGTAAGATGTAACGTGATGCAGGGCACACTGGGACTTTTTGGATCAAGTGTTTGTCAACAGCTAGAAGCCAAAAAAGACAAGAAAATAAAATTAAAAGGAAAAGAAGCCATGCCGGATGGACAGCAATGTTTCCATGTTTACTGTGTTTATAGTGCTTTGTAAATAGGTTCCAGTGAGTCTGTCTTTAGATGGCTCTTGTGTCAGCTGCCTTCCAGTTTATCTTTGTCATGTAGGTTTATTTACTGTAACTACTTATGCAAGTTCAACTTTTCTAACATGTTTTTATTTTGAACAGTTTTTTAATTGACATTTTCAACAAATAAAGAAGGGTAAAAATCGCTTCTTAGCTCTCAGTGGTGCTTCCTTTGTTTCTGCCATGAAAGCAAAGGCAGTGCTTGCTGTGGGCAAGCCCTGGTTTGCTCAAAATGCTTGTGGCTGCATCATCCTTCCTCTGATTTACTGGATGCTGGCAGGGATACTGGTGTGAATGGTGATGCTGGCTCCTGGGCTGTTGCTCCTACCATCACCCAGACCTGCAGCAGGGGAGGGTGCCTGGTCCCAGCGGGAGGAGGTGTGTTTCCATCCCTCCGGCCTCACTTGCGCTCTGTGAACAAGGATGCTTCATGGAGAATGAGTTGCTCTCCGCTGCATCGGCAGCTTGTTGTAGATAAGTGACTTCCTGTCTGGTTTTTATTATATTTTTTTTAAGTTAGCATGTGTTTTTTTTTTCCTGGAGATAAGGTGTGGTGACAGGATTTCCTTTGGTCTACCACTTGGACAAGGCCTCTCCGGCACGCTGGTATTTTTAACTCTTTGGTAGTGACATGCCACAGTCAATCCACAGCTGAAGTGGGTGGATGGAGTGCTGGTCCTGCTCTCCCTCCCCAAACACAGCAGTCGGAGCAGGAAAAAGCCCAGGTAAAAAAAAAAACAAACAAACCCTGCTGTCCTTGGGTGCATCATGGAAAAACACTGAAGTCTGCAAAGGAATCTGCCTGAGCCCCAGTGGCACTTTGGGGAATTATTGCAGAGGCAGAACAGGGCCACATCCAGACCTGAGCACACCAGAGCCTGCACCAGGCAGAAGGGCAAGGAGGAGACATCTCCCAGGCTCATTTTGGAGGGAGCATCTCCACTCCCAGGTCCTCAGATCCAGACCAGAGACCCTCCATCCTGCTCTCCTGCTGAATGCAGGGTCCTTTTAGCCCCTTCTATTAAGGAGTGAATCAAACAGCCCCTTGGATGACCCAACTCCAACACTGGCAGCACCAGCATCCTCCAAGCAATGGGATTTAGCTCAAAATGACCATTCGTGTGAAAAAACCCATAATCCCACCCCCCCCCAATAACATCTTAATCTGTGCATCCCAAACCACAGTCATGGTTGGGGATGCCCTGGAGGTCCCCGTATATGATGGGCTGCTCCCACCAACCATCCCAGTGTGGCACTGCTCCAGGGAACAAGTGCCTCCCAGCCCAAACCAAAATGGCGGGGGAGAGGTTTCCCTCACTCCCAAGAAGGAGTGAATGGGTTTGGCCTCCTAGAAGAGATGGAGACCCTGCCCCAAGCAGGGAGTGACAAGATAAGGTTGGCACCCAGGCACACAGTGCCTAACTGAGAAGGGACATAAAAAAAAACCCCGAAAAGGACCACAATGTAGTGCACAGAGGTGCTAGGACAGGCTTGTCACCTGAGAGGCCACCATGCAGAGCCATGTAGCATGTGGACAGCCATCCTTCAGCTCCTACTGCCTGGCAGCCCTGAGCTCAGCAGCACCAGCTGTAGAGACCCAACTTTGAAAGTGTCATCTCAACAACCAAACCTAACCAAAATCTGATTTCTTATACAAAACTAAAATAAATTACATTTCCCAGTGAGCTCAGTGTGTCTTGAGTCATGCAAGCACCTCTCTCAGCAGATGCCCATGCTGCTGCTTCCTCCTGCTGCAGCTCATCCAGGACGTCCCCGTGCCAGCCCTGCTGATATGCCCCATGTACTCATCACCTTCTCATCTTCTTCTCCCTTCTTTACTCAGAAAGAAGCATGAAAATCAGTTCAGAAACCATAAAATCCACAGCCCAAGGAGTGACAGAGAGGCCACGCATCACAGGAAAAATCAATGTATCGATGACCTTCAAACTTTCCACGGAGAAAGGAAACATGTGCCTGCCACAGCACCGGGCAGGGGCCAGGGAGGAGAACAAAGCCGCTCGGGAGAAGGCCACAGCTGGATGGTGGCAATCACATCTCCACTCCTCCCACACAGTGCCTCACATCTCAAGCCCACGGGCTATTTTTGGCAAGTGAAGAAACAGAGGCAAGAAATAAAAGCCCCAGGAAAGGCAGCGGCACGGGCCGTGGAGGCGGCAATTGGCATCTGCTGCTCTTGCTGCAGAAGTTGTTGAGGTTTTATGCCTTTTTGCATGCTTGTTTGTTTTCTTTTCCCCTCTTTAATCATTGCCCTCCACCTAGCCATGTGCATGAAAATTTCTTTCTCCACGTGATTTGGGATGGGGATCGCAGCCTGGCCCAAACCCTCTGGCAGGTGCTCCTGGCCCCCGAAGCTGGGGGCCTGTGAGCAGGTTTCAGAGGTTTCAAGGCTGTGCCCTTGCTCGTGACAGACAGTGTTTCCTGAATGTTTTGGGCACCCAGGAATGGCCACAAACATGCTCCTCGCAGCCCTCCCCATCTGCTCTTGGTGGGGACATGGTGGGACCCAGGAGGTGGCCATTCAGCCCCTGCTACCCCACGTGTGCGGTGACCGCAGAATCCCACCTTGTGCAGCATCCATCTCTCCACTCCAAAGGGGAGACATGCCTGTAGGCTCTATCATCTGTGAGGCAGGAATAGTTCTTTTTCAGCCAGGTGTCCTTAAATTAGCTGTGCTGGAGGCTCCAGCCCCAGTCCCTTCCCAGGGCAGGGGGGCCCCTGCTCCCTCTTCCAGCCAAAATTCTCCCAGCACTGCTTGGCTCTGGCATCTCAATATGCCCCAAAGACTGGAGCAGGATGGCTGCTGCAGGAGGCTTTTGGGACTGTCCCAGCTGCCCTCTTAGAGTCCCCAAATCCCAAGCAGGACTCTAGGAAATCCCAATGTGTCCCAGTCTAGGGCTGAGAAGGACGAGCAGTGTTCAAAGCACCCAGTCTCTTAATTCAGAAATTGTATTAGTTGCCACAGTTGACAAAAGCGCACGGTCAGGAAGAGGGAACATCAAAATATGCTGCAAAACATGGCTATGGCCACACACAGTCCCTTGGTATACAGTGCCCCTCTGTCCACAAAAATAAGACAGTTTTAGTTAAATAGTTTTCAAATATGGTGTTGGACAAGAGTGGTCCATCCCCTGATGAAGTTATACAATTTTGGAGAACAGCCAACAAATGTGTATTAAATTACAGTCAAACCAGACTGGCTCCAAGCTCTCATCTATTGACTGCAGGAGGGGGCCGTGCTAGGCACCCAGTAGGGCAATGAGCTGTGCAAAGACTGCCCCATCCATCCCAACAGTGGTGGCACCCAGACACTGTGTTAGGACCAGTCCTGCAGAGTCCAGCCAAGCAAATCCTAAGGAAAGTCCAAATCTGAAAGCTCTTCTGCTTGCAAACCTACAGACTTCCAGGAGTATTGCCAAATCTTCACAATCCAGCAAGTGTGACCCATATAACCAAGTGCCTCAGGCTTGTCATCTCTGACATCTTTAGATGTTTTTTCAGAAACGCAACATAGAATCATAGAATCACAGAATGGTTTCAGTTGGATCATCTCATTCCGACCCCCTGCCCTGGGCAGGGACACCTCCCACCAGACCAGGTAGCTCAAAGCCCCATCCAGCCTGGCCTTAAACACTTCCAGGGATGGGGCAGCCACAGCTTCTCTGGACAACCTGGGCCGGGGTCACACCACCCTCAGAGTGAAAAATTTTCGCCTGAGATCTTATCTAAATCTCCCCTTTCTCAATTTAAAACCATCTCATCCAATCACTCCCCTCCCTGATCAAGAGGATCTGGAAGGGTCTCTAAGGCCTCCCTGGAGCATTCTCTTCTCCAGGCTGAACAACCTCAGCTCTATCAGCCTGTCCTCCATAGGACAGGAAAGGTGCTGCTGTGGATATTTCCTCACTGAGGACAGCCAGAAGATGCTCAGTGCACACATCTTGAAGTCCTTGGCAAGAAGCAGTTGGTCCTGCCACCCCTGCACTTTCCCCATCCTCCTCCCAGGGGAGGACAAGTCTCAAAAGAGGACAGAGGTCCAAATATTACAGCAGTGGCCAATGCCCCTTCCACAGGCTAGTAAAACAGTCCACAGGCAGAGTTTCCCCTACCTGCAGAGGTGGGAAGAGGACAATCTCTCAAGCAGGTTCGGTTCAACAAGAACAGAGCACTGCCAGCATCTTACCAGCAACTCTGGGTTGAAATCAGTGACGGTCCCTCTGATGCTGGGCAGTGAACCTGGCCGAGGCTGTGTCACCCTAGGCAAGCAGGCTGGTGTAGTTTCATAGATAGGCACAGGTGGAAAAAAGGGGGTTCTCAAGACAAAGGAGACAGGGTGGCAACAATGCATCACCAGCAGCTACCGTGTAAAGACAGCACATGGCTGATTGATTCCTTTAGAGGAGATGTTCCTAAGCTGTTTAACGTTTTTCCGTTGGTGTTTTGTAAGCAGATTGGTACAGGAGATATGTATGAGCCTAGCTTGGCTGGAGCACCCTGAGCCATACTACATTCTTATGAAAGAATGGCACAGTTTGTTAAATAAAGCTTTGTGACATAACGGGGACATCCACCCTGCCAGGTGGATGGGGCATGGTGGACCCAGACACACAACACCAGCACGTACCAAACTGTTGGCAACAAAATACAAAAGCAAAGTGCAAACAACAACAGCTCCATATTTTGTTCCATTCATGTTCTTAGGGCACCTTGGCCCTCATTAATAAATAACAAAATATACAAATTAAGAAACAAGAAAACCCAAGAGGCAGAGGAACATAAATACGGGAAACAGGGAAAGCCACTTTGCTCAACAAAGTGGGGCTGGACCCCCAGCTTGGGGCAGCCCCCCTCCTCACTACAGCTTGAAGATGCCAAAGTAGGTGCTGCCGTGGCTGTAGTTCACTTGCGTTGAGTCTGTCACGTTGACAAAGACCATGTCGCCTTCCCGGAGCTTGAAGACACCTCCCTCTCGGATAGACTGGAGGTCACAGAAAGACGTGGAGGTGCTGTGTGTATTTAGTCCCTTCAGCAAGAGCCGGTCCTCCTCCATGGGGAGATACAAATAAATATAGAGGGTGAAGGGTGCCAAAGTCGCTGCCTTGGTGCAGAAGCTGACTTGGGAGTAGATGTAGTAGAGCCCTGCATTCTTCACCTTTAGTTTCCCGTCCTGGTAGGATATCAAGCTGTTGTTCATGGGGCCATACGTCGTCGTCTTCCACTCAAGCACTGTAGGGGGAAAGCATGGCAGCTGAGCTAGGAGAAGGAGATTTTGGCAGGCTGATTTTGGGGGGAGATGCCTAGACATTTGGCATCATAGCCTCTGTCAGCTGCAGAGTATGGGGTGGGTCCTGCCCACTTCAGGACACATCCCCAGCCCAACAGGGTCCCCCTCCCTGAAGCCAGGATATGTTTAACTCAAGTTTCTTGTCACTGGCCTTGACACCCTTGAATCAATTATGAGAGCAGAGAAGCACTTTACTTCCTTCATCCAACAAAGTGGAAATGCTTAGGGTAGAAGATTGCAAGCATTTGCCATCATAGGCCAAACACCCCCATGTCCACCCTGGTAGGGTTGCTATCTCATGGTTTTGGTGGCACAGCCTCTGAGCCTTCAGAGCACTGCCAAAAACACACTGAAGTTTCTGTCTTCAGAGGTACCCATCCCAGGGCACATAGCTTTTCTGAACTGGATCCTTCCAAAGTCCTTCCTCCACTTGGCCTCCTGAGATTGCAAGCCTTTGCCAAGGAAAATAAACATCCCCCACTTTTGGTCCATGGCAGGGTACAGAGCTGGAAGGGTTCTGTGTGGCAAGTTCTGCCTCCCACTGCCAAAATCACTGTCCACGCAGACCTGCTTCTGGCGTGGCTTTTGGGGCACTATCAGTGTCATCAGAGCAGCTTGTGAACATGCCCTCCTGCTGGAGCTGATACAGATAAGCCAATACAGAGACCAGGAAGCCATGGCTATGGCTGCTGAGCTCAGCTATGACCTCTGGGAGGGATTTTGGACCTTCTTGAGACATCTGCAAGAGTATCAGGGGTGAGCAACCCAGCTCCATGGGGAATAACAGTTTCAACCATCCCAGCACAGAGCTCCAGTCCCCGCAGTGGGGTGACATGGGTGGTACTGAGGGAGCCATGCAACCTGTAGTCTATCCCCAAGCATCCCACAGGGAGGGTTCCTCTGCTCGTGATCACTGAGGTGCAGAGCTGAGCTCCACACAGCTGCTGCTCTCGGTGAAGTTTCAGCCTCCTTTATAGGCTCAGCAAGTGCTTAAGCACCCAAGGCATGGGGTTTAAAATGCAGTGAGTTTCTCACTTCTTTGATCTTATCTAACACTAAGCTTTCCACAGGTAGACTGAGCTCTGGGTGAAATGCTGCGTCAGAGATGGAAAGAGCAGTTGCTGATTACTGGCATTTACTCCAGAATTAAATCAAACACGTTCAGATTGCGAAATCCTTACCAGGTTGAGTGGCTGACCTTGCAAACTCTTACTCCCATTGGTAATCCTTGTTCTTGCAGGATATCACTTAGCTCAGAGACATCCTTAGCTGAGGGACAGAGCTGCGAGGGCAGCCATGGTCTGTGCAGATGGATGCACAGATGTAAACGGACTCAGGTGTTTCTCAAACCTTAAACGGTGGCCATGGTAGTGAATAGGTGCAACTTGCCTAAATCAGTTTGGAGCTATTTATGGTGTAACTGCAAAGTCACCAGCCATCCCGTATTTCTACCAAGACCAATGGATCAGCAAGTACGATGCCAGAGCTGTCCTGTGGCAGCCACCCCAGCAAGGCATGGCCAGGAGAGCAAAAGTGCTGAATTTTGAGTTTCAAAGAAGACGAAAGGTTGGCTTCCTTTAATATGAAGAGAAATAGTTTTTCATTCACTAAAAAAACACCATAAAGATTAAACCATCATGGTGGATTTCTAGGAAGGCACACATAAGGCTACTGAGGACACCCAGCGTGGAATGCCTGGACCCCATAGCAGAGTACATGTGGAGATGGGACCACTGGGAGGTTCGCTATGCTTTGGAGAAACGCTCTTGTGCTGGATTTGTGTCCCTGTTCCTGCCCTTGCAGAGACACGGGGCAAGACTGCCAGGTCTGGCCAGGGGACGCACACTGCAGTGCCCTGCTGGCTCCCTGGCCAAGGCAGCGCTAAGGAGGACTGTCTTACCTGAGACTGCTTTGCTGCTCTTCTGACCTGCCAGGTGGGCTGCGATCGGCTGCCTCTTCTCTGCTGCAATTCGAAAAGGCCAGCGTTAGTGATGGCTTGGCACCCACTGTCCTCTCCCAGCATTGCAGCTCCTCTGCAGGGACCATGGCACCTCCCACCCTTGGTATTTCTCTCTGGGCCAAATCCAGCTTAGAGATACAGTCTCCAAAGTCCCGTCCCAACCTAGCTTTGAGTGAGGCAGGATCTGGCCTCTGCTCAACAAAGACACTCTGTCACCTTCAAGGTGATAAAACTTGTGGAGGTGACTGTGCCACCTTGCCCACTGAGGGAGCAGGACCCGGATGTGCCCGCTCCTTACCTGTTACAGATGTCTCATTCTTGTGCATCAAATGGGGATGCTCATGGCCTGCAATGCAAAAAGGCCATGGATTTAGTTTTGAATTCATTTTTGTCAGCTTCAGGTAACATGGCACCCAGAGCCACCCAATCTGTCGAAACAACCATGCCCAGTGACCCCGTCTGCCAGCCCCATCCTGTGCACCGTCCTAGTCCCGTGGGGATACTCCAAATCCTGACCCCTTTCACTGCCTCCCTGCCATGCCCTAGGGCACCAGGAGCTGTTGGAGGGTGAAGGCAACCCTTTCCCAGAACAAGCTACTCCTCCTGCCCACCCGCAAGCCACTGGCGGCACCTGAAAACTCACCTCTCTGCATTTCAAACTTGGGCTGCCCCTTTCTGGCTCCCTCATCCTGAAAAAAACAGCAAAAATACATGTGGTTTTTTAAAAGATGTACAAATCAAGGATTTTGAAAGCCTCTGTGTAAAGGTTCTGCCAGCTCTCATCAGAGGGTACCCTAATCCACAGAGTCCCTCCAGCACCTTCTCCAGCATCACATAAGGCCTGTGACACATGGGTCAGCTGCTGTTTGCAGCAGTAGAGTTTATGATCACAGGTTTTGTACACTTCAAATGATGTGATGAGGAAAGTTTATTTGGAAAAAAAATATAAAAAATAAATCAATCCCATCTCCTTTTCATTTAAAACCACGTCAGAGAGCCGTGCTGTAGGTGCTGCTCAGCAAACTGAGCACAACCCTGCCCCTACAAGAGGAAATTTTTGGGACTACTGAGCAGGGCTCATCTCAGACACAATTTTCTGTTGTTCTTTGGGTACTGATGTAAACCTGAGGTTTAGCTGAGGCATCGTCTACCAACAACGAGGAAGAAATGTCCCTCTTCTGCCTGCTCTGACTAGCACAGTCCCTCCTAAAGAGCAAATTCAAGGGCTGGGCAGGCTGAAGTCACCTCATCCCTGGCCAGTCAGTCCTCAGCTGCTCCAGGAGGACATTGCAATGCAGGTTCGCTCTTTTGCACAGCACCCTCCTCCTCCTTGCTGGCTACCAGGAGCCATGCCACCTGGCCAGAGCTTTGCATTGTTATTGACACATGGACAAACTGGGAATAAAAGTGCTGCCAGGGTCAGGTGGCCACAAGTGTCTTCCCAGCTACCCAACACAGGATTGGGGCAAGGTGCCAGACAGCAGAAAAATCAGTGTTTTTCAGATGGGGATCAGAGCGCAGACCTATGGTGGCTGCAGCTCCATTCCTCCCACAGCAAAGCCCCGAGCATTCCTTGGCAGCAGCTGGACTTGCTCTGACCATTGAGACAGATGAGATTTTTCAATGGTATCAATATAGTGTAAAATATATAGTGTAAAAACAGGTGTGCACTACGCAGCCCCAAGTTAAAGGGCACTCATGGTTTTAAAAAAAAATCTTGGGGTGAAGCTGTGCGTGTGCCTGGGAGCCCCTCTCCACCTTTAGCAGGGTCTTTAGCCACCCAACAGCAATGTACCTTGCACTGGAGGTCCTGGAAGCCCTTTAAAATCTTTTCACAGTCCAGTAACGTCGACTTCTGACCTTCTGCCGTCTGACATTTCTGTATTTTCCTCAGGAAGATGTAATCTTCATTTAAGCTCAACACCTCCTCCATCTGCCAGCAGAGGAGAGAAGAGAGGATGAATGGGAAGTTAGTAGGAAACATGCAACGGCTGGCAGAGGAGCCATGATAAATCGCAGGCTGGAAAGCTCAAGGTCAGTGGTTCAGCATCAGGATGAGCTGGGCAGAGACACTGTGGGTACCAAGCACTCCCACCAACTGCTCAGCACAGCATCTGCACCCACATCCACTGGGAATTGCACCCACGGGGCTGACCCTGCTTGGCTGGGTGAGAGGAGGACTGTTCAGGATCCCTTCCTATTTTCTATCACCCTTATCACACATATAAATTTCCCACTCTGCCTTTTCAAATAGACAGGTGGCAAATATCCACCCACTTGCATTTACAGAGACAACGGTGAAGAAATTTCAGTGAGTGGCTTTTTGCTGCTGTGCCCCACCAGCCCCAGCAGGCAACTTGGATGCCCGCTCCACCCCACACTGCCCTATCCATGCATGGTGGCTTTTTTTTTTTCCAACTAACTTACTGAACGAGAAGAGCTGCCAGGGGATCAAAACAACTTGTGGGTTGGGGCTGAATCCTGCCAAGTCCTTCAGATTAAAAAAAATTAGAAATCCAAAAAAAGAATAAATATATATATACACACTGATTTTTTAAATTACACTCATTTTTTGTGAAAACCTAACATTTGGCTAAATGGTAAAAAAAGAGTGTAGAAGGGCATGAAGACACAGAGCCTGGCAGAGTGCTCAGTGCAGGCACTGCTGGGATGTGTAAAGTTGGGTTTGAAGACCTGTCATATTTCTAAAGGCAGCTGAAATCCTCCTGACACCTGTGACTGCATCTCAGCTGCCTCTGATTCTCTACCGTGGCTCTGTGCAGCCCCGTTTCACTCCACCAAGGACCCTCTGCTCACACCTGCAGCAAATGTCCTTTCCAACTCCCTGACCTTGAAGCCCCTCTAGCTCAGGATTGTTCTCTACTCTTGAAAATCACCAGACACCCACTAAAATTTTAATATAAGTTGAGGCAACATGTTTAAAAATCAGTAATTATGATCTTAGCATTGTATCAGGTAAGGAGAACCTTTTCTGGGTCTTAGACGCAGCTTTAGCTGGTAGTATTTTCTGGTTTGGAGGAAAGTAGCTTTAGACTGGTGATTTTCAGCATTGTGCAGTGCAGCTGAAGTCATGGCAATCTCAAAACCAGCTTTTCAGTTTTTAATTTTGTTAATATTGTCCCACATATGGGACGGGATCACTGATACCGTGTCATTCAAAAAACCAAAACACCAAGTACTGAGATCCATCCTTCTCTAAACAGAGAAGCAGCATCTGAAGTGAGATACTGGTCAAATTCACACATGCAAATACTAAAAAATAGACTAAATTCTGAATCCTCCATCCTCATTACCAGTGTCACAATGCAGTAAAGTGCTATGGCACCAGAAAAGCCACCCGGGAGCCTAAAATAGCTATTTATGTGTTTAAGCCACTCTCCTGTCCCTGGACTGGCCATTTGCTGCCAGGTTTGCTATTAACAGCTCTTCTTGATTGATCCGTTCCCATTTTGTTAATTAAGGGAACCAATCTCTTCCTCGGTGTACAACTTAGGGGCGAATTAAAGCAGAAATGAGAACACAGTTACAATAAATGTCACTTGGACATCCATCCAGTGACCAGTATCATCTTCTACTGTGTTCATCCTTTTGGTGACCACACCACGCCGTGGCTGAAGGCAAATCGCATTAGCAAGCCAGCAGGGACAACTTTATTTCTCCACTTACCTTATCCATCTTCATGTGAAGATACAAGCAGAAGAGTACAGTCCCAATCATCTGTGCTACAATAAATACAGTGAGAAAGCCCATGAACATTTTCATGGTGCTGGGTGAGGTGCTGCTGATGGGTCGGGGTGTTGCAGGGCTGTAGGGTTCGTTCATCCTCTGTGCGTGTTGCTGGGGCTCCTTCAAATGCGCTGCTGGCAAGTAGCATGAGAACTGTTGTGTGAGCGCCCGCTGCTCAAGGGATACAGGTTGCAGCAACCTACACTTCCTGGAAAAAACTCTTCGTAGTGGGTAAGTTTGTTCACTACCGTCTCCCACAACAAAAAAAAGGTTGCTTAGGCTTTCTTCTCTGGTGCACTTCCATGCTTTTTCCTACCGTTCTACCAGAAGCAGAGAGAGTTTCTTATTCCATATATTCATATTTGCCCTCGAAACACTCCAGACTGTGCCCTGGTGTTTTTTTCCTGCTGTGGATCAAAGTTTCATGGCCGTGTGTCTTAAAAGAAATGAAGACCGTGAATACATGGACAGAGCTGCTGGACAGCACTGTGGGCTGCCAGGGGCCGGGAAGCACTCAGAAAATCAGTTGTTTCTCAAAAGGGGAAGAAAGACTCTTTGCCCCCTGTTTCCTTTGTGAGGTGGATGACTTTGAGTGATGATGCCCGGCTGAAGCAGGTGGGTTGTGCTGGTTTCTGGCCTTCCCTTGTGCCCCCCAGGGGTGAGGAAATAGCCTGGACGATCTTGGAGAAAGGAGTATCTCTATGGGCAGTGAGATCCTCATATGGGCACAGCTCTCATGCTCACACAGCAGGATTTTGGGTCTTGGTGCTTGGGCATCACTTTGGAGAGACAAGTTTTAAGCATATTTCTTGGTTCCCTAGTGAGGTGCTGCCCCTCCATCCAAGGGCACAAGCCATATCAGGCCCTGTCTCCACTTACCTGTCTTACCTGTATCTATATATTTGGGCATGAAAAGGGCTGTTTAGGGATACTGGGCAGGATTCTGTGCACTCCTGGCAGCTGCTGACCTCCCAACATCACCTCCATGCATGCAACTTCGGGCAACCTGTGTCCCCTCTGTGGCCCCATGCCTCTCAAGCTGGCAGCAGAGAGGTGAGGTCCTGTCCCCAGGGTCTTCAGGCATCCAACACTCATGTGTCCATGCACCACCAATAAAATAATTTAGAGTAAATGCAGAGGGGTCCTCACAGCTTGGAACAGGGGACAAGCTTCCTTTTCTTCACGTAAAGAGGATAAATCTGGGTTTCTGCTGGGCTACAGAGGAGGAGGGTTGGCTTGCTGGCTTGAAGGCAGTCATCAAGCCATCGTGTAAAGTTGTTTTGAAAGTAGCATGCTAAAGGGAAGGCTCTTATCAGATGCAGCAAATAAAGGGAAGGATTCTGCTAGAAGCAGTAGGGTGCTGAGCAGGGCACTGCTCGCCAGCAGCCCTGGAAGAAGAGGGTTCTTAGCACCTGGTTGGGGCTGCTCAGAGCCTTGCAGGATGGAGTCCAATATTCGCTTTTGCTGCCTACCCACTCTCTCGCATCCTGTCCTGTGTGGTTAGGGCGCTATGAGCTGCAGATGCAAAAGCTGGTAGCAAAGCACAAACATCTCTATAACCAAGTCAGAGTTTGACCTTGGCATGTTACCCTGTTCCTAAATATAGCATCCAAATCACAAGTGTGGGATGGCACCAGGGTCTTCGTGGGCAGCAATTCAGTGCCTGGGCAGAGGACCTGGCATGGCTGAGGCCCTGGCTGGTTCTCTGGAGTCATGTCACTGTTATGGGGACTATCACCTCTCCATGCTGAGGATGTCTCCAGCTCACACACTTGACATGCTTGCTGTCCAGCCCACTGGGCCTTCCCATCCCCATCAAGAGCATAATCCTGGCAGCAGTGGGGTGGCCCAAACAGCAATGGAGATGACCATGCTGGGTCACAAAAGGGGATGGATCCCCTGGGGATCACTGGGCTTTGGACCTAGTCCCTTGGGCTTGCAGCCTTGCTGTGCATGGGACCAAGCCCACACAGAGCCTGCAGGCACTGCCAACCCACTGGTTTTGTCCTTTTTATCTTGAAATTGGCTTTATCTTTGGAAAGAGCAATGCTGGCGTCTTCACAGGGATCTGGTCTGACACTGAGCTTCTACATACTGTCCCTGCCACAAAGAGCTTGCCACAGGCAGAAAGCTATTTTGTGATGGACATCCCCAAGGACACCCCACACAGCTGAGGGCCATGAGACCATAGTGAAGAGCAGCTCCCCAGAGTCCTTGCTCCGTACCTCAGCCCAATGGTGCTCACTGGCATTTTCCAGGGCTCTTCAGAGTTTCCTCTAAATTTAACGTTCACGTTTGGGGGAAGTCTCTACATGAGAAACCAAATGACATGAGAAGTCATCACTCAATACTTTCCCCGAATCCTGAGTGTCAGGACCGAGAGGCAGCCGATAACGTGTGAAACCACAGCAATGAGTGGTGCAGAGTGCAGCAAGTGAGGTATTGCATAGCTATTCCTGAGCTCTGGCTGTCCCCGGCAGACGAAACTTTTTCAAAGCTGTTTCTGGATAGCCACCCATCACTGTTTCGCTGAAATGAGAAGAACCTGTAGGTAACACCGGAAATCCTGAGTGCATCACCGGCTCCATCACACACACCTTGCTGGGGAGGCTGGAGGTGGTAACAGCCTCAGAGGGGCTGCCAGGTTTGGCAAGGAGGGTGGGGAAGTGCTCCAGTTTTGGGTACCCAGCACAAAACATCACCAGAGGGTTGGCTGGCTTGTGCTATAACCCAGGAAACTGAGAGTTGCTAGTCACTGGCACCGTGATGGGAGAAACCAGATGGAAAATTTGACAGCAGGGATCCTGGCAGAGGTTTGTCAGTGGGGAGGGAAGGCTGGCAGCTTCTCTACAGGAAACCATTGCTCCATGTTGGCAATCCAGCCCCTCATCACCCTGCTGGTGGGAAGAAACTCCTCAGGAGCCATCTCCTCAACATCACACCACCAGGTCCTGCAGCTGCTCCGGCTCAAGCCAGGAGTCAATGCCAGTAGCACCAGATCTAGCAGGAGATGCTGACCAAGCTCTGGGGATGGCAGAGCCCCATCAGGCCATCCCACCATCCTGACTGTTCAGAGCCAGGCAAGACAGAGCTGCCACATGGTGTGCAGTGGTGTTGGTCCCTGGGGACATACTCTGTTGCCACCTTATTGCTTCACATGGGGGGCAGGGTGGGGGGAAGACTCAAAGCCCTCAAAACCCATATTATGCCATGTCAGGGCCAGGTAGCATCATGGTTGCACATCCTTGGACACTTGACTGCTGTAGGAACACAGTGGGCGGCACAGCAGAGGGAGGACACAGCCTCGGGGAAAGAGGGGCAATAAAGAGAGGACCTAACACCTGAAGGAAGGGTCTGCTTGCGTGGGATAACCCCAGAGGAGGTGAAATCACAGCTTCACCTGGTGATGAGCCCACCACTGAGAAACCAATGGGGTTTTCTTTCACTCCCAAAACCCTCTGAACATAACGGTACCCATCCACTTGTGAACCCAAACTGGCAAAGTTCCTCCAGCCAGACAGCGCCTGGGTTAGACAATGGGAAAATGTGATCCATCACTTGCATTCCTATTGACCTACTTGCGGTATTTCCGCTGATCAGCAAATTGTCTCCACTTGTACTCGGCACTCAGGGGTTTGTTTACCGAGAAAATATCCGGTTGCCTACACCGGTGATCTGTCAAAGGCTGGGAGCATGTCTGAAGGTAGCAAGGTGAAAGCTGATGAGAAGAGAGTGAATTTTTTTTGGGTGCCCACTGCGGTTTTGTGACTAGTTCTTTAAATTGTGCTGCACACCACAGGCTCTTGACAATTAACAAAAACTGGGTGCAGTGCAGTACTAAGAACAATACATTCAAAAAGAAGATTTTATTCTGAGTCACAAAAGGAGTTTGCCTACAATGCTGTGGGAGGGATGCAGAAGGGAACCTATGAGAGAAACCTAAATTAGTTCCTTCAGCACAGGGCCAAGGGCAGAAGGGAAATTTGAGCTTTTCCATCATTTGCTTTGGCACTTTTTTAGCTTTTTTCCTTCTCCTGCATTCTCTGAGCTCTGCCGTCTCTAGGACAACCCCATCACTGGTGAGGAAGAAGGAACAGACATAGCCAGAACACCACAGAAATCATCACCAGCATCCGGGGAAGGAAAGGTTGCGTTGTAGTTTCCGTTCATTTTTTTACCTTGGTATGAAAGAGAGAAAGCTCTTGGAGTCCAGAGCAGCAAGAAGCAGCCTCAGGAACAGGAGGAGGCTTCAGTTCTTGTGATGGTCACATCTTTCTGTGGAAGCAAAGAGCAGAAGATGGTGGTTGTAGCCACTATGGTGGTACTGGCAGGCTGCAGCCCCATCACTCACTGTGGCCCTCAGCCGTGGAGTCACCCATGTAGAGGTTAGCAGAAGTTCCAAGCTCCAGCAGATGAGAACATGGGCTATCCCAGGCTCCTGCTGCCTGGTAGGTAAATCAGAGCAGGGTGTGGAGCACTATCTCTATTGCCTTTTCACCAGAGATGTGAGAGGACATCTGTCCCTTCCCCACCACCCTCCAGAGCAGCAAAGAGCAATGGGAAAGAGCTGCAGGGGGTGGCACTGGGGTGCTGCTGTCCCTCTGAGGTCTCCTGTTCCAAGGGCTATTGCACCCTGTGCCCTCCCTTCCTCCTCACCTCCCTATCCTGCTGTAACACTCATGGATGAACCCCAAAGTGGCTTTTCCCAAGGGGATCAAGGTGGGTGAGGAGAAGGAAAACAAAGAAACAAGCCCAGTGACTCCACAGAGAATGGAAAGCCCTGAAGGGCACATGGCTCTGGCACCACATCTGGGCTAGACATCTGTGTGGCGATGTCAGCCTTGCTGTGCTGAGGCATGGAGAGCACCCAGCCTCTAAATTGCTGATGCCGAGCCTCATTGAAGCTGTGAAACCACAAATTGCACTAGAAACTTCTTGCTGCACCTCCTTCTGGCTTCCTAAAAATAGAGCCTGGTGCGGGGAGCCCCACAGCCCCAGCCCTGCTAAACAAGCCCTTGCTGCCTGAGTCACTGTGGAAGGGAGTGGGACCATCCTGTGCATTCCCCCACACTCAACCCTCAACCCAGTGCTGACAGCAGCTGTCCCTGGCACGGGGTGCGGAGGCCCTCGGCCATCAAAGCCACAGTGAAACACCCTGGCGAGGCTCTGCCCTTTCATCTTGAGAAAGGAGAGGGCAGGAGCGAGGAAAAGCAAAACCTGCGGGAGGCTTCAGGACTGCCAGCACCAGTGGCTGCCTCCCACGGCATGGCGCGATGGGGTGGGTGGGGAGGGTCCCGGTAGCGCCTCTGCATCGCCCCTTCCTCCCCTGCCTGCCCTGTCAAGAGAGGACCGAAAGGCAGCTTGAACAACATCTTCTGCATCTGTGTGGGACTCACAAACAAAGCAAAAGCCTCAGGAGGAAATGGGGAATGCTGCCATTCCTCCCTACTTTGCAGGTCTGAGCCCACCAACAGACAGTGTTGCAGACAGCTCCAAGCACTTGCGGGGCTCCATGGGGCCAAAACCAGCCCTGCCACAGCAAAGCCACCCACCCCTCAGCTCCCACCACCCCACAGCTCTTGGCTGCGTGGCACTGACACATCTTGCAGCAAACCATCTGGATCCTTATTAGAAGTTATCAAGAGATGGGCAATCTCCCAGGGTTGATTTGGCAGCCATTAATTTAATCTCCTGCATTAAACCACAAACCCTCTGCCAAGGCAGATTACTCATCTTTTTCAAAACCTTACACACAGCGACCTCCATAAAGCTTTCATTGTGTGGTTGTCTTCACCACTACAAGAATCACCTCCATGGCTCTTCACTGTGCCCCTCTCAGCCTGCACTGTCATTTCTCCTCTCTCTCTCGACCTTTGAATCCTGTGGGAAGCTGTGTTCATCCCTCAGGATCACTGGGATTCCCTTGGGGTCATGCAGAGCCTCAGGGTAGACAAGAGACAATGATGCTGCTGGCGATGGCAGGAGATCAGTCAACAAGGGTGAGGGGTAGACAAGGAGCCCTGCTCTGACCTAAGGGCTCTGCAGACAAAATCCCCAGCTTCTGCCTGGGGATAACCATCTCCATGGAGAAAGCAGTGTCTGGGGTCAGGAGGGACCTGAGCTCAGGTGGAAACTGACACGCAGCCACGCTCTCTAGTAACACTGGGTCTGAGAGCCCAACCAAGATGATGCGCACACGGCCGGAGGCAGCAAAACCGATCTTGAATCGCTTGCAAAACAGCACAAAGGCAGAGCAGCGTTGCCTTCGATGGCGTACAATAGATACTGCAATGGAAACCCACAGACCTTTCGTCTCGGCGCTGTAAAATGTGGTGCTCTGAGCCAGGCACGTAGGCGTCATGAGGAGCCCTCTCTCTGCAGAGTGCCAGCCCTGTTGCTGCTGCAGGACAATGGAGGGAATGCTTGCCCCAGGAACAGCTTTCTCCTAGGCTAGGCTGCCATGGCTCAAGCATCTTGCTGACAAATCCAACGTAAAAATCTCTGGGAGCCTGCGAGAGACATGGCAGAGAACAGATGCTAAAACAACTCTGCCATCTACTGACTTCTCTGGCTCCCCTCCCTGCCCCTTCCGTCCATCCATCCCTGCTGTACACAGCCACCTGGAAAGATGTTGCTAAAAATGAAGGGCCTCCATGCTGGGACATGGTGCTGCAGGCAATGCCAGAGGAGCCTTGCAGCCAAGCAGGCATGTGGCCTCACCTGCCCTGTGCATTGGCAACCTAGGCATGGCTCAGGGTAGTCCTCACGCTGCACAGCAACCGGCTTTGTGGGGAGAAAAGCAAATGAAGCTACAAAAGCTGCTGCCAACATAATCATAGAATCATAGAATAGTTTGGGTTGAAAGGCGCCTTAAAGATCATCTGCCTGGGCAGGGACACCTCTCACTAGACCAGGTTGCTCAAGGCTCCATCCAGCGTGTCCTTGAACACCTCCAGGGATGGGGAATCCACAGCTTCTATGGGCAACCTGGGCCAGTGTCTCACCACACTCAGAGTGAAGAATTTCTTCCTGAGATCTAATCTAAATTCCTAACATAATGATATTCTTAGTGCTCAGGCCAGGGACAAGAACAAGTCCAACTTCCACAGAGCACTGATGTTTCTGTAATTTCTCCATCTGAAGCAACCTCAGCAGCAGGTTTTCCTCTGCATGTTCAAGGGAACAGAGCTCCATGGCTGGTGTGTGTCTCCTGGTCCAACTACCTTTGCTTTTCTCACAGCTCCTGAGAGCACGGCCAGAGCAGGTCCTGGGTCAGGTTTAGAGTGTGCTCAGCTGAAACTCTGGCAGTCACAGTGGGGAAGAGCAAGTGACAGCCCCAGGCCAGGCTGGTAGCCCTGATGCCATGAACAGAGGAGGTGCAAAGCCCAGGTCCAGACTGAGCTCTTACCCCAGGCAGGGTGGATGGCACCCCTTTTGTAGGAACTGTGCACAGAAACCTCAGCACTACCTCACTAGTAAAATTAAAAGGAAACAACACACCCAGAAGTGAAACTAGAAGAAAACCCTGGTGCTATGGAAAGCATCCTGCCAGCATGGGAGGGCACCTCCTGGACCAAACCCTGGCCACTGGGGCTGCTCCCTGTTTCCAGCACTGCAAAGCAAAGCAGCTTTGGATGCAGAGATTAGGGAAAACATGCGGCCACAAGGACAAGGACATCACTGCCCCCAGCTTGCACCTTGCTAAGGTAACACCTGAGCATTGCAGAGGCAGCTGCCTGCAATATATGGGAGTGTTTAAACACACCAGGAATTAATTTTCTCTTTCACTTTCCTCCCCAGCAGAGTCCCAGTGCGCATCACGTGCAGGACCTGTAAGGGCTGAAGGTGGCTGGTGGATGAGCACACCACACTGCTGGAAGCACCACGGCCTCAGACCCAAACTCCTACCTCCACACCAGAGGTCTCAGCATCTCAGGGACTTCTGCAGAGGAAAACAGTAGCAACACAATGACAAATGTTGAGCTTGCATCTTGGTGGTCAAGGACTGCCTCTCCTTGTAGGGTTCTGAGAATGCACCGGATGGGGGATAGAGACTTCCTGTGGCAGTGCTGCAGTGGCACGGTGCTGCCAGAAACATTGACATGAGGGTCTTTAAGATGTTTCTCATTCCAAACAGTGAGAAAGTTAAAACTGCGGTTGCTGTGTTACTTTATTTTCCCAAGATATTTCTTTTCAACCCAGGCACCAGCAGCAAGAGGCTGTGTTGCAGCTCAAGTTCTCCTGCTCACTGGCACACTATGTCTATCACAGCCAGACACACTTGTCACCAGGAAGACCTGCTTTGAATTTTCTTTTGTCACTGCCCAGAGAGATGCAGGTCTCTAAACACCCTGCTGAGCTCTATGTCCTGTGCATCCTTTCTGCAAAGCATGCTGTGCACTTGAAAATGGGTAACGAGGTCAATAGATGTGGCCATGCATAGTTCCTGGTGACGGTATGACATTGGATTTACCAGCTTCAGCATCCCCCTCTGCCCTTCCCAGCCTGAAGGAGACGCATTTCCAAGAAGTGTTTCCAGCCCTGGTAAAACACAGCCCAGGTGCACACAAGGAGGGCATCTCCCATCCTCCCAGGAATGTGACAGCAGAATATGCTGAAACCCCAGCCCCTGTGTCCCATTAACACTGGGAGCAAAACTGCTTCAGTTTCTAGGTAGAAGTCACTCTTGCCAGCAGACACATCGCGCTTCTCACAGCTTGCAGCCCATTTGCAGAGGGCTGAGAGACCTCAGCTCAACTCTCATTTACCACAGGGCCCAAATGTACAGCCAAGCAGCTCTGGCAGAGTCCCGCACCTGGCCCCAACGCCTCTCGCATGGCTGCTTGGTGACGCAGGACCTCTGCTCCAGCTCCTGGCCCACCACACCCAAAATGCAATGGGCTGAAACCCCCCCAGGAAACACTTTGTGTTTCGATTGTCTTCATCCTTCCCAGAGGTTTCCCATAAGGCATGGACAAAGTTCCTGTAGAGCTACAGTGGCTTGTTCAGACACATTGTTTTAGGAGGGGATGGGGCTAAAAAACTAAAATTAAGATGATTATCCACATGCAGGTCCCCAAAGTTCAAGTCACACCAGAGGAACAAGCTTAATCAGGAACAAGACTCCTCCAAACATATCTCACACATAATAAATGGGACACAGATCTATGTGCCTCATGGGTGGGTGATAGTTATGGGTTCATGGGAGAGATCCTGACATCAAATTGCAGAGCTGTGGGAATTCGACTCCCCTAGTGATGTCCAGGCTCAGCCAGAGTCCCAGCCCATCCCCACCTTCCACTGGACCTCACCGTGCCACCACATCAGCTGGTGAAAGCTGGCCTGGGGACACACAAACACTGCTCAGGGGATACCTTTTTCTTTCCAGAGCAGCTTCTTATAAGCCTAGGCTTGGTGAAACCCTTCTTCTCACTTGCTTGAATGAGTCACCAAACCCCAGAGGTTGTAATTCCCTTTTAGGGGAAAAGCAACTGTTATTTTAAAGTGGAAAATCTTTGGCCTAAAAAACCCCTGCATGCTTTGGAAGGAACTATTACACAGACATAATGCAGTCAGAGAAGCTTGTACGCTGAAATGGCCACTTGCTGCAAAATACAGTGAAAGAAGAGCCTCAAACACCCTGTTCAAGGATACCACCCAAATGGCACTAACTTTAGGGGCAGAAAAAAGACCATTTCCCACCACAGTGTTCAAGAAGGGGAAGAAGAACATTCCAGCTGTCAAGAAACTATCACCATTTTACTGAGCCACAAGAAAGTCTACCCACGTAAGCAGTGACCCTTGTCAGCCCCATGACAGTAAATTGAAGGAACCACAAGGGAAACCAGGCTCAGTGGTTTGAGAGAAAGGAAACCCAGAGCACTTCCCAACCAGTTCCCTCAGCATCAGCCTCCCTGTGCCCCTTCACAGGCCAAGAACTCACTGGGTTGTGGATCCATTTGGCCTCCCCCACCTGAACATATAAGGGGAGAGATCTGGAAGGCAGGGCCCCAGCTTTCTCTTGCTGCCTCTGTTTTTGACATCTTAGATAAGCCAACTGGTCTCAGTTTCATCACTGGTGAAATGAGGCATCTCTGTTGCTGGGGAGAATGAAGCTCCACAGATGGAAACAGCCAAATATATTCAGTGGACATAGAAAAAAAAATCACTATGCCAGCTCTACCCTTCAGAACAATGTTATTTCAGAGTGGATTGTATCTCGAGGTGGGGCTGCAGGATTAGCAGCTCCCTTTATCCCCAGGTCAAGTCTGTTTTGCTGGTGACAGTAGCTGGTGAGTGATCTGCCTGTCCTTATCTCAACCTGTGAGCACCTCTTACCTTCTCCCCCTGTCCTCCTGAGGAGCGAGGGAGCAGCTGGGTGGGCATCTGACAGCCAGCCAAGGCCAACCCTCCACAAGGTCCCAGCCCTCCCACAGCCCTATTTGCTTCCCCTGCCAAAATGCAGTTGCTGGGGAACATCACTGGCCTTCCTAATTCTCAGAGAACTCAGGTGGATCCCTACAGATACTAATTATGTAGTGCCATATTGAGTCCCAGAGCAGCGACACATGCCTCCCTCCCCATCTCTGCTAACTAGCCCCCTGGATCATGAAGGTTGTCTGGCCACGCTACATGATGCAGTTTCTAAGTGACAGCATGGATTTGGTGCAGGAAGGTGAATTCCCCCTGATTCCCTCCTGTGGTGGGTGAAATAACAGCAGAGCGTGCAGTCTCTAGGGTGGTCATCAGGATCTTTGCAAAGGGGACTCTTTTTTTGCCTTTCATTTTGCGAGGCAAGAACATCAATGGAACTGAAAGTAGGTTCACACCACAGTGCCCACCCATGCAAAACTATAATGAACCACAAAACCAGGCAATTACACAACCTTCTCCTAATGTTTACCAGGTTCATTTTCTGAGCACTGGCTGCTGCTCAGAATACTTTAGTGGTAGAAATGACCTTTTGGCCTGCTATTGCTAGAGAAACCACTGAGCTTGTCCTAGAGGGCAGAAGTATATGATTTAGGACTCTAAGAATGAGCCCCAGTCTTCAAATAATCCTTCAAGTGCTCAAAACTTTCTAGGTACAAACCCAGAGCTCTTGTATCGCCTTTTCTCACACACCTAAGCACAAAGAGAGAAAATATGAAGCAAGTTTTCCTCCTGGTGTGACAATGATGGATGGGCATCTCCCAGGATGTTGGAGCTTGAGGTCCATGGTGCCTTGAGAACCGCATGCAGAGGCCATATCTGGATTAACACTAGACAACAGACATCTCTTAGACCCAACGATGTTCTTTTAGCCCATTTCAAGAGCTGCCAAACAATGACCCAATGACCCCACAAAAAAAAAAAAAAAAAAAAAAAAAACCAGACCAGGTTCTCCAGGTGCTCATTGGTTGCAGCCAAAGGCACTATCACCCATGGAATCTGGCAGAGGAGAATGCAGGTAACCACAGAGACCACCACAACATCTCTGTGATGTTTCCGCTTCTACACACCTACTAAAATAACGAGTTGCTTTTCTTAAAAGCCACTCTGAAGTGAAGTCAAGGTAAGAAACAAGTTGCATTACTCTTCCTGAAGGACAGGTTGTGGGAGCACACCTGGATGCACCATCATGCAAGCCTTCCCATCTGTGCCATGGGATCTGGAGGGGAAACTATCTCTGTCCATAGGGGATGGTTAAGGCCAAGGCTGGGTGTACACTGAAGTGTGCAAGCAGAAACCCCATGGGATGCAAAGATTGTGGAGCTGTACCAGGTCTGGACATGGCGTCCACCTTCATGCAGGAACACTTTTTCAGGTCTGAAGAACTAATTGCTCTGCAGCGGCAAATTCCTTTCTCTGAACAGATGTCCAAAACCCCTGAGAAATCCCTCTCCAGCTGCACATGAGGACTCAGGAGAAAGCATAGTTTACAAACCCTTCACACAACTGGGGATGTGTCCACCCCTTTCATGGCACAGGAGCATGGCCTGGAGGATGGCAGGGCATCTGCAGCCTCTTCTCCAGTGTCCTCCTCACAACTTGTAGATAAGCAGTGTTCACGGGATGGGTTAACTTTCTCCTCCTTCCCATAAGGAGGAGGAAATTTCTTCCCTGACAGCTGCCACTACAGTCTTTTGCAACATGGTGGATTTTGCTGGGTGGCAAGTCTCCGGCAAGTCATTCGTAAAACTCTGCCTCAGGTAAGAAAAAGGCCAGAGCTCTGCATGAGAAATTAAATGCTCTTGAAATTATATAGTTGTCCTGGGGTTATTAACATACAAAATTAATGAAGAGCCCTTGAGTGTTTCATGCATTGATCCAGCATACACCAAGTTCCAACACTCAGTGGTTCTGGGCTGTGATTAAGGCCAAGGAAGCACTCAACAGATGTGAATCCTGAGTTACTGTGTCCCTAGAGTGTTCAAGTGAGGGCAGGGCAGAAAGTCTCACCTGGACTGGCAGCACAGTGACCAGCAGCTTTGGTTCGCACGCACAGTGTCAGAGGATGTGGGATGGGGTTGTGTGACGCCCAGCACACACCATTACATGGGCTCAGGGCTGGATTATTGTGGCAGACCAGCCCAGCTGAAGCTCAGAAGACAACAGGCATAAAAGCCATCCCACATCAAAATCCAGGATCCAGTGTCCACCTCCAAAGGTAACTGATAACCAAGGAAATTAAGGATCCACCTTGTGCCCATCAAAGTTTTTGACTTCTTAGACTGGGAGTTGCATCCAGAGAGCTGTGTTTATGAGAGACCTGTGCATACTGCTATCCCCCATTGTGTCCCTGAGTTCTGAGCACAACGGTTTGATTACACACTGTGACAGAAACATTTGGTTTTCCTTGTTTGACCTGTCTGATACTTGATGCGCTGCTCTTCAATTTTCATTTCCTTAGCAGTGGGAATTCACTAGTTTCACTGATGCAATGCAATCAAGTAGCACTTCTTAAAGCAAAACCTGGTGGGAAGTTGGCTTCCCACACATCACTGTTAGACAGCAGCTCTGGGACACTCCCTGGAAAGCAGCGGTATCCGTGGGAGCCAGGACTTTTGGAAGAAGAGCTGGTTGGCGTGCAGTCTGTTACTGCCTCCTTTCGAGGATTCTGGCATGGAGCAGGCATGAGATTTGCATTATCCCTCTTCCACTGGGCATTGCAGGTGACTTTTCCAAACATTTTCTTGTTTTATCAACAGGCAAAAAGGTGGTATTTGCATTCCTTGCCTTACCCCATTTCTTATTCTTCTGTCTTCTGCAGTCTGCACAGCAAAGGTAATGTTCAAAGACTGCAGCAGCAGAGTGTGACAAATGTTAAAGTCTTTGGGCTCAGTGGGCACCTTTTTGTTCTGGGCATCTACACAGCAGAGGAGCTTTGTCCTGATGTATCCTCCTGGAATTATCACACTAGTGACATGATATGGCATTTGTCACCAGGAGCTGCATTATATACCTATTGCAATCACTGACAGCATGATGAATCCACCCACAAACAAGTGACAAGTTTAATTGCACAGGTGCAAACACATTGCATATCCTCAGGCATGCAGAGGACCACTAATAGCACTAATAAACCCAAAGTGCTGCAACATGCAAAAGCAGCCAGAGGTGCCCCTTTCTCTTCATCTGCTCCCACTCTCCCTCCACCCCAGCCATGGAAACAACACTGATCGGGAGATAAGGAGCAGGGAGTTGGACTCTATGATCCCTATGGGCCTTCTCCAGCTCGAGACATTTCTATGACAAGAGAAATACCCTACAAAAGGGAAGAAACACACACAGCATTTGCATGATGCAAAGACACAGAGGACTACACACACATGGTGAAAACCTGCTACAGCCAAAAATACACATCTAATAAAGGCAGGCCAAGCATCCTTCCTGACTGAGATGTATCAACACAGCTGGATTTCCCAATTTAGGAATAAACAAATACACATCTCAGGAAGAAGAGACGTTCATCCTCTGACCCTGATACCCACCCACCAGCAGCACCCAAGTCCAATCCACAAGCTCTGCACAGGGTGGAGAGTCTCTCTAGAATGAGTGATTGCAGACAGCAAAATCACCAATACGATGTTTTTTTTTCAAAGACAGAAGAGCTAGGAATATATTTGTTTTTCTGAAGAGATATTTTGGGATGTCAAAGCTCCAAACCAGGCCCTGAAATGAAACAAAGAATAATGGACCATGCTTATCCAGGGAGTTAATGGCAACACTGAGCATTCGGGAAATGCAAGAGCAAATACATTTCCCTACATGGAAAATAATACCTTCTTTCATGATATGAAGACTTCAGGCTCTCAGTATTTTTGCTATATGCCAGATGACTGAAACAGAGCTACTTGAGTTTAGAGCCATCAAAGAAGTACACTGAGGTTGCTGAAGCCATTGCTTTGGCTGAGGTTTTGGAAGGACTCTCAAAGTACAGAAACAAACCAAACTCAAATACAGCCTTGTGAGAGGGCTTTTAGTTTCACATCAAACCACATTTGGTCAGTGAAAAGCCAAACACTGATAATTTATCAGGTGCACGATTTACCCCAAACTACTTCTGAATAATCATAAATCATAAAAGTAGCTGTCATCTGAGAGGCAGTCTCAGGAACACACATCAAGAGCCAACATAACAGCCTAACAAATCCCGGAAGTGCATAGAAAGATTTGACTCATTTAATTGCTTAAATCAAGCCAGAATCCTATTTAATAACACCCTTATATACAAAGAATATGTCACAAATAACGCATCAACAGAAATACGTTTAACACAAAGAAGATAAACAGGTTCTGTGGCAGATGCTCGTTTACATATGTATTGATTTAATTACAGATTTCTTTCCCTCCTTTCAAGATTGCTAAAAAAGATTCAGAACACACTCCCAGAACCGCTCAAACTGCGCCAGATTGACTGGATGCACTAATTTTTTTCCTTTTGGCGTGCCTGCAGAGATGTGCAACATTTTTGTTCTTATTGACATAAACAAAGTCAGAGGCACGGGCAGGGCTGCCACAGCTTAAACTCGTGACGCACCACTGCATGCCAGGGAGTGTGTATCTGTCTTCATACGCATAAAAGCCAGAATCAGGCCAGAAGAACCTTGGGTTTTCAGCCTGCATTAAAGCAAATTTCTGTGCATGCTGCCAGCGCTGCATCTGACAGATGAGTGGGGTGGATATGCACAGGGGAATAAACCTGGCTCTAGGTTCCTACACTCCCCAGTCTGCAAAGCCACAAAAAACATCTTTTCCAGGCAAGGAGGAGCGATCAAGAAAGCTCTTATTTCCCTGAAATGCCTCCCTTCCCAAGTGTTTCTGCATGGAGACAGGCAGCAATTCTCATTAGTCACTGTTACACGGTTGTTTTGTGCCTTACAGCACATCAGCGTGGGAAATCTGCCTAGAATAAGACCAGCCCGGCAGCCTGGGCAGCGCCAGTTCCCTGCGGGATGATCCCAGGGCTGCTTCCCAAACTGTTATTTCTCACCAGTATTTCCAGGCTGCTTTCCTGCGTAAGCAAGGAAAAATTAAAAAAAAATAAATATAATAATCACAAAACCAATTAGTTTTTGGGATACCACTACACAGCCCACGGGCAGCCAATGGGTTTCTGTACAGGGACGGGGTGACTGCTTGCTGCCATGCTGGGAGGGTGCTGCACAAGGTTGTCTTGCGGGGTGATGATGCAGGGTGTACCTGCATCCCTCAACTCACTGCCTGCCCACGAGCTCCAGTGTGGCTTTGCCTCCTCACTTTCCCCAGTATCACACCATCCTATGGGTGTTCCTGAGAGACCGTAACTGTCCATAACAGTGTGGTTAGAGCAACAGACCTAGAAAACTCCTCCTCAGACCTGGCTTATCCTCCAGCCCTACCCGGGTATGGACAGGCATTAGTCAGCAATGACCAGCTGTTTGTGCCATCTTATAGGGGATATATATGGATTTTTCATCTCAAGTCCATCTAACAAACTGAATCCTTCATAATACCTTTTTTTCTTTTTTTTTTTTTTTTTTAATAAATGGGATAAATGGTACAACCATGATCTTTGTCCCACATATATGGACAAATGCGGAAAACCAGTCCAAATTGCCCAGGGCAGGTGTTGGGCAATCATTTCAGGCTCTGTCAGCAAATGAGAGGGTGCTTAGATCCTACATGGAGCAGAGGGGAAACACCCCCCCGCCCCATCCCTTTTTTCCCCCAAGTGAATCACTTGCCTTTGGGCTGCCCATAACATGGCACAGTCCTTGATGTTGTTCTAGCAAAGCATTTTTATGATTCAAAAGCTAAAAAACGCCTGACTGCTCTTTACACACCCACAATCAGCAGTTATTGGTGCAACCTTAGGCAGGAGAAAGCAAGCATTTCAATGCTAATCTTTTCTTAAAACATGGCACAAATCCAGCACCAACAAACAAAGTGTGGTAGGTGGAACTGTGATAATATCACACGTCTCAAATGTCTTAGTTGTGTGACGGCTTGACTGAAGCCAGGAGATTTTCCTTAAAATGTAATTATTCTAAGTTAAAAAAAAAACCTCTTATATGCATCAAAAAGTCCAGCTGGAGAACTTTCCTAATTGCCCATGATTTTTAATTAGCCCTTGTGGTTTTGCTGAAGTGATTTGAGTACATTACCCAGATTGCACGCAACGTTCCTCACATTGGTGAGCTGCACATGACAACTTTTGTTAAATGTCATGTATCCAGAATGCACTTGAAACGATGATATTTGGGCAGTTCACAAAAAGCAGTATCATTCCCTGCTGCCTTCCTGAGAACCTGGCTCTTCCACATTAGCCCACGCTGCTCTATATCCTACACCAATCTAGAGATCCTGGTCTTCAGAGCCACAATCAGGCCCCGTCAGATGTGGGGGCTGCTTTCTGGGGTCAATAGCTGGATGGGAACCACAAAACTTTGAGACAAACAGACTTTCAAGGCTTTCTCAGTCCGCAGTGCAAGAAGGACATGGGCCTGTTGGAGTGGGGCCAGAAAAGGCTACAGACATACTCCAAGGGCTGGAGCTCATCCGCTGTGAGGACAGGCTCAGAGAGTTGGGGATGTTCAGCCTGGAGAAGAGAAGGCTCCAGGGAGATCTTAGAGCCCCTTCTAGTTCCTAAAGGGGCTAAAGGAGAGATGGAGAGGGACTCTTGATCTGGGAGTGGAGCAAAAGGACAAAGGCTAAGGGTTTTAAACTGGAAGAGGGGAGATTTAGATGAGAACTCCAGAAGAAATTCTTTGCTGTGAGGGTGGTGAGATGCCGGACCAGGTTGTTCAGAGAAGCTGTGGCTGTCCCATACCTGGAGGTGTTCAAGTCCAGGCTGGATGGGGCTTTGAGCAACCTGGTCTAGTGGGAGCTGTCCTTGCCAATGGCAAGTGGGTGGAACTGGATAACCTTTAAGGTCCCTTCCAACATAAACCATTCTGTGGTTCTATGATTCTGCAAGATCAAACAAGGACCACATCACTCAGCGATACCTGCAGCACTTGGGTCATCTTTGAGCCTACAAACACGGGGTAACAGATGAAGCCCATGTGGGGGAGTTTCTCCACTGCTGATGGTGTCACTTGCAGCCATCTAGGCACAGGGAAACAGCATGTGACAGGCAGCCAATGCAGGATTATTTTAGGCTGTGCTCAGTTATGAGTACCCTTTGGGTGTTCGGTACATTCAGTTTCCTTCCATCCGCTCAGTTTGCTTTTCCGTTTGGCAGAGGGATTTACCTAACGTGACACTTCTCTTCGATAAATATACAGTATCAGGAGCTAATGTGAGTGAGTCATAATGCTGAGTGTAGAAACTTATTATTTTACTTGTCGGAGAGAGATGTTTCTTTATCCTTATCTCAGATGGAAAGGTAGTAAGCAGGAGAGGAAATACTGTTGTATTTCAGTGTGAAATACTGCT
The DNA here is from genome assembly GCA_013400055.1 of Nycticryphes semicollaris. NCBI lineage: Eukaryota > Metazoa > Chordata > Aves > Charadriiformes > Rostratulidae > Nycticryphes > Nycticryphes semicollaris. The sequence goes on from VXBJ01003842.1 coordinate 412,278, forward strand.
TGATAATATTTATATAGCCCTGTACTGTACCTAGCACCTGCCAGGTGGGGAAAGGGAGATGGGAAAAACACACAAATTGCTCTGCTCGGGCTCAAACCCTGAGCCTGCAAAGGCCATGGTAGGGCAGTGGGGGAAGGATGAGGTTACAGCAGGGAGGATGGAGGCTGGGGAAGCAGGCAGCTTTCAGGGTGCTCATGGGATATGCTGCACCCAGCTTAACACAGCTCACCGAGAAACTGGGGGCAGCGGGAACCAGCAAGGTGGGTGCTGATGAGCTCAGCTGGGTTCACGGTGGCTGAGAGGGGACATGGGGGCTCTCTTTTTCAGCTAGCCCACAGCCAGTTCATGTCAGCCAACTCCCTTATGACTCCAGCCACCTGGAAGCATCATCCAAAGTGACCCAGAGCGCCCCATGCCACAGCCCAGCCACCCAGTTGCCACCCCTCAGCTGCCTTTGCACCCCCTCAGCAAAGAAACTGTGATGGCGGTGATGTGACCACAGCCAAGTTGCTTGCACAGCAACATTGCCAGTGCGGTAACACACAGCCCTCTGACACGGTGTGTGATACTGAAATGAGGAAAGCATCCTCCTCCCAGCAACCAAGGCACCAAAACCACCAGTTTGCACCCATTTTGTGCTGAAACTCTCCCAGTGAATGCTAAATGATAACTCGGAGTAGTAACGAGGGCTCAGTAGATCAGCAGCTAAGTGGATTAGAGCCCTGAGAGCAAAACACATGATGTTTTAAACCAGATACAGGAAAACAGATCACAGGATGAAGTGGTTCAACAATCTTTTTCCCTTCCCAGGAAATCACCTCTTCCAGTTATTTCAGGTTTGCCTTCATTTGTACCAAGGCCACGTGGTCACTTAGTCACAAATCTGCCCATGTGGGGAAAAAACCCAAACAAATACACCCACACCCACCCCTAAAAGAAAAACATTAGTACAGAGCATCTTTCCTGACACCAGCTTTGGAAAAGGCTGGCAGAGCAGGGTGCTCTCTGCACAAAGGCGTTGATGGAGCAGACAGGTCTGGCTCTGGTCCCCCTCCTTATCGCAGCCCCGGTGGGGGCTGCTGAGGGCTCCTTGCACCCAGTGGCTCCCCAGGCTACTTGGACACGGAGCAAGCAGAGCCAGCCCTTCAGGATGTCATGAATTCACTGTTGTCTCACCCCAAATCACGTGCTCTTTTCAATACTTCAAGAACTTCCCCACGTGAACCACTTTTGAGATTATTCTTCCGTTGTTTTTCTTTCTTTTTTTTTTTTTAAATAGAGAATTTGGACACTATTTCCTGACCTTTGCACCATTGCGCAAGGCACACATCACACCTTTAGTTCAGACAACTGCAAGTTCACCAGTGCTGCCATGCTCTGGCCAGACCTCAGCCTTGCTGTGCAACTCGGAGCCCCTCAGCAGGAGCAGGACTGTCCTGTTTGGCAGAGCCTTCCAGAAAAAGAGGCTTGAAAACCACAAGACAGTAAAAAAATTCCAGCAATGAGCAAGTATTTACCCAGAGTGACGTGTCCCTTTCTCACTGGTGATGGTATAAATTAATTGACACCTGAATGAAAAGGAAAGCAACAGCAGTTGGATTCCCTGCTCCAAAAGGGATATCAGCTCCAGGGTGAGGGCCACCAGCTCTGAACATTTTCCTGAGTGACATTGCTGTTTACCCCTAGGTTTTTCTTTAATAACAGAAGAATGTCTCTTGTTTGTCCTCGCAGTCCGGAACTATTTTTAACACTGCTAGTGAGTGACTAATATGGGATGGAGTGTCTAAGCCAGCTATGCTGCTCCTAGTCACCCATGAACTTTACCTGACCACCAGAGAAGCTGAACCACGGCCACCCCACATGGGAAGGCAGGGAAGAAAATGTGTCCTGAGATGTACGACATGTACAATGCTTCCCAGAGCTTATTAAAAAAACCCAAAAACCAAACCCCTGGACTCGTCACGGGGCACAAATACCAAACACTTGAGTGTTTTTCTCTGTGTGAATCTCTGCACAGGGCTCACAGATCATGTACTTTGCATCTCACCTGCCCATCAGCAAAAGATGGGAGAAAAACCATCCATGCAAAGAAGTTAGTCCTGCACTAGAGCTTTAGAAGTGGCATCCAAATTAAGGCAAATAGCACTTTCTCACAGGGTCAATAAATTACCAGAAAATGTAACACCCTGCCCACGTTGTCCTGGTGTCCTTCAGAGCCGTCTCTGCAGAGGTGCGCTAGCGTTGGAGTCGGAAGCTGTTGAAATAGGTCCATCCCTTCTCCTGTCACCACCGTGATTACTGCATTCAGAGGAAGAACTGAAAATAACCGTGGGAAGTACCAGATGGCAGCTGCAGAACGCAGTGTGGCATCTGCCAAGTCCGTCTGAGCCAGAGAGCGCACGAACTGCATGGGAATGGAGACATCAGCATCGGAGCATGACGGCAGTACAGAAGCATCAGGAACCAGCCTGAGCAGGAAAGCAAGAAACACTCCACTCCAGACAAACATCATTGAGTAGGAATATATAAATATATACTTTTTTAAAAATTAATATATATTTATTTATAAAGGCCCACCTAATGTAGGGAACTGCTGTGCAATGTTCACCCCTCTATTCACACTAAGTCATTAAAAGCAAATTGCACCGATGGGTTAACTGTATTTATTGCAGAAGGAAAGCGAGATGCCCACAAAGCCAGACAGGCTCCGGTGCGTGATGCTGGGGTGGTGCGAGACAAAATACTGGAGCAGCAGAGCCTCTGTCCCCTCCTCTGCCCCAAGGCCATCACCCTTCTGCCAGCTGGGGAGCTGAGCACACATCCACATGCCCACTGCGAAGTCGGGCAAGCAGGATCCAGGATAAGACACTGGCACATGGGCTTCCCAGGCACTTGTTCCCTTTTGCCAGGTCAGATGGGGAGGGTACGGTGTTGCCAAAACCTACCGTGGCTCAACCTGTCACCCTGTCAAGGCAGTTGCACCCTGTGTCCTTCCATTAAGTGACATGCATTTAAAACCAAGGAATTTTTTCCCCTCCTTGCTGTCTGACCCCACGTGCTTGATTCACCCGAAACATGGTCTTTAAAAGTCACCTTCAGTATTCCTAGCTGTGATGTGCACAGGACCAAAGTGTTCCAAGAAGCACCACATTTTAAGAGCAGTTAAATGTACTGTTACATGTCTTTTCGGACCTTAGAGATAAATTACTTAAGCATTTTCTTTTAGGAGGGATGGCAGAAGGAGACAAAAATAACATTTCACTATAATGAAGAAATAACATTACTGGAATTACAACATACACTAGTAAGACAGATGTTTGGAGTACAGCTTGGAAGTCTTTGCTTTGGCCCACAGAGGAAGTCAGATTATATCACTACGAGGCCTTAAAAATCAGGGAATTAAGTAATATGGGATGACAAAAGAAAACTACTTGGGAAAAATATCCCTAAACTCGAAGGAGAAGAAAGGAAGCTTTGTAGAAATATTAAAAATGATTGATTTTTCAGTGCTCACCTATAGGAACAGAGGATGTTGATCTACGGTTTATTAATTTAGTTAAAACAGTTCGCCTTGGATGTGATCTCAGGTTGGTCTAGCTCACATTTATGCTAAAGCAAACTTGCATGATACAAACTGGGATTTTTTAAATTTTTAAGTTAGTACCATGAACATCTAAAGCTGTCGAACTCAAATTATGTATAAAATTGCACAAGATGTCATAACTGAAGTAGACCAGTAGCAGCACAGATATCCGGTGTAAAAAGAACCACACGTTTGTACCAGCTGAGAATTTCTCGTACAAAATCACAAGCTCCAGGAGTTCAAAAGTCAAATTTCCTTCAGCAACTGTGTAGAGCTGCCAGAAGAAGTTATTTATGCTCCTTTATATGAAATTAATGTATAGCTAATGAAGAAGGAAAACATAAACCCAAATCTTCTTTGTCCTTAGGACTGACAATAAAGGTTTAAACAGTCTCTCTTGCTGCAGGGATTACACACGCACCCCTCAACACCAGTCACATGAGGTTTAATTCACACTAGCTTCACCAAATGTATTTGCACAGGGCGAGTGGCGAAGTGAGGGGGGATCTGACAGTGCAGGACTGGTGCATGGTTCACGGCTGCCATTCCTGCTGCAGGGAGGAAACATGGAGACCACCCTCACTTGGGCCACTCTGAGGTCTGTAGGGTGCAGCTGCCACAGAGGAATTGGCTTTTGCTTGTTCAGGTGGCCGAGTCCTTCAAGCTCAATAATTTAAAAATCAGCCCCAGAGTGTTTATTTAGGAAAAAAGCAACCTTTTACAGCTGCAGAGAGGCTAGGAAAATAGACCACTCCCACCTCCAGCTTTCTGCTCAATGGTGTTTTAATTGCATCCAACGAGGATGCAGATATCCTCCCAGGTCTAGTGTTAATTCACTGTTTTCTAAAGGATTATTATACATTATAAGAGGGCAAAACAGAGCCTCAGGCATATGCATATTATATGGCTTTTGAAGAATGTCCCTGTGAATTGCAAGCAAATTGCTGTACTTCAAAACATAAATATGATAAGGCATTCTGCTGACCAGTGGTTGTTTTGAAGTCTCTTGTCCGTGGTCTAAGACTATTTTAAACAATATGGAGGTATCAAATCGAGTTAAGAAGCTGCAGCACTGCATTTATGCTAACTGCATCCTTGCACTTATCAGTTATCAACTGCATTGATAAGAATTGTGATTCTTATCAAGAGATGGTAAATGAATAAACACAGAAAGATTAACAAGTGCCAAGTCCTTTCAAGAGGGCTACACAAAAAGCCTTAAGTAGACAATATATCTTTGCAACAAACATACTGCCAGGTTTAATACCACAACTATTAGAAATTATTTGCTAAATAGAAAAAGATGATTTTTCATTCCCCAAATAGCAAATAGTACATGTATTCTTCCAGCTGAGAGAAAAAGCACAGAATATCTGCAGTTCATGTCTTCTTGATTCACAGTTGCAAATAATAAAAATTCACAGCAGGAATTTTCTCTTTCGGAATAAAGTGGAAACATCCAGTTGCTAAAAGTACATATCTCGTCTTCTGTCATGAATCTGAATACCTGAAAGACACAGCAGTATCAGAACAATCAAACAGCATAGTCCATGCAATCTCTTAAGATGTTGTGCAAACGAAATTGGACCTTTGGATCTGATGCAAGAGGGTCCCTACTAGACTAACCAGAATGACCCATCCAAAGTATCTCCAAAATATTGCACATCAAAGAACACCAGGATCTGACACAGTCTGAAGACACTAATAAAAATATGGAAGCCTAATTACCTTGGGAATAATTTCTTGGAAAACCTCTGCTAGCAATGGGGGGGATTTGTTGGTGAGAGCAGCAGTAACACCAGTTACCACAGGGACCTCAGCCCAAAGCTGGGTGCTTGAGGTACAACACAAGGGGTGTCCCGTCTTTCCAGGATCTTAAATTTGGACAGCCAGCCCAAAATAGCATTGTGAACCAGCAGGTTGATGGTGTAATCACAAAAACTGAGGGAGATGGAATGAGAAAATCATATATCTCATTTTAATAGAATGCTTTCCCCCTTCTCCATTAATGTACTTATGGGAGATAGTGTGTATATCTGGGGGGAAAGCAAGCAAGAAAGCATCTTCAATTCTGCGTGCATAAGCAATGCAGCTATCCTTCTTAGGAGAGTATTAATTTGGTCCAAACCTGCTGGTTTCGTTACTCACCTGCAGTGGCATGGCTTACACTGGGATTTTCTGAGCCTTGGTAAGAGCTTGCTTTCCTCTCTTTAAAAAAAAAAAAAAAAAAAAAAAATAATACTGGAGACGAGCAGAGATTCAACATAAAGCTAAAAGTAGGCAGTAGTTCCTAAAGAAACCTTGTGCTTTTGCAGCCCAGCTTATAGCACAGGTGCTGGGGAGCTCTGTGCTGTCTGGCACAGCAACATACACTTCCATAAATATAAATATCAGCTGTTCTTAAACATGACACAGCGCAACACGAAGTATATTTAACAGATAGAGCCAAGAAACAGGGACTCCCACAGCCAGACTCGACGCACACATCCTAGGGACTTGCCAAAGACTCCCTGGGAGTATGGGCCAGTCATTGCTTATCTCTTATTTTTGGGTTGCTTGATAAGCACATGCACAGTGTCACACACGGGGCGTTACAAGGCCCCCTGAATATTCAGAGAGGCCCCGTAAACATCCTGACAGAACAGTCTTTAATTGGCCATGGTTGGGGAACATCGAGCTGCTTTTCCCCAGTCATTTTCTTTCTGAAACTTTGAACAGAAGTCCACTGTTGTTAGAACTGCTTCCCCTTTTTTGATCCTAAGGCTGATTTCATGAAACATCTCCTTTTTTGGAGGAGTCGGTTCCTCGGGCTCCCAAGCCTTGACAGGCTGACATTGCCCCCTTGGGGGAAGAGGGCATCTAACCTTGTTCTTAAATTAAATCCTGGAAGTCCAAACAGTGTTTTTAAAGTAATTAGGCTGTCATTTACTAGCTGCAAAAAATCCAGGGTGCAACACATACATACAGGCTCAGCTACATCTATCCAACTATGCACCATAAGCAGAAAGTTTGTATTCCAGGTGAAGACAGACACGCTCTCCTTTTTCCATATACAGACAGGCATTAAACGCTCAAGGAGGAAAAAATTAGCAAAACCCCTGCAGATGGGGTCCTCATAACAACATAGTTTTGGTGTAGCCTCAAAAGAGGATCAGGCTGCCTGCAGCTATAAACAGTAGTTTATAAACAGTAGTTTTAAGTCCATGTTCTGCCAAATTCCTGCTGATGCAGATTAGAAACTGGGTAAACAGTAGGTATTTCACAGCTGGTTGTTTTTGAAAACCCAATCGCTTCTTCACATGCCTGGTCCTTTTTATCTAGAAGCACCAGGTATGACGTGCTATATTTTTCCAGCAGACTCCCTAAACAATTTCACAACCCATTTTTCTTGGAGGCCAGCGCCAAGGCGAGGATCTGGGTGACACCGAGGGACAGCAATGTGGGCGTATCCTAACAGGGCACCATGGCTCTGGCCAGGAAGCCTGACCCCACAGAGCTTCTCAAAACTAGCAATTACTCACTAGGGAGCAATTTTATCCAGCAGACCTAGATGCTGTGGGAACTGTCAGCTCCCAGGAAATGGACTTCAGTAACCAGCCATCATTCTTCTGTGTGCTGGCAGTACACAGGGTTGGGATTCCTACTAATTGTTAATAATAAATAAGCAACAATCATTGCTCCTGTATGAATTGCATTAGCTTGGGGAAATCTCCTGCAGAGAGCAATCGTAGTCTTTGACAGGCCGGGCAGCAGTGCTTTATGGAAGGCAGCAATTAGCTGGGAGACAAGGCAATATTGGCCTGTCAACCCCTTTAGCTCTGTCCTTCCAGCTACAGAGAGAGACTGGGGAGGGAGATAAATCCATTGCCTTTCTGGTAAGGGCTGCAGTTTTCCATCCTGTATTCAAAATATTGTGAACACCCTACACAGTAAGAGAAGTCACTCAGGGCTCTTACCTGGCCACCCCTTTCTGGTCATAATACAGGAGCATCTAATCTACCTACTACCTATAATATAAGTATATATACTATATATCACTACCTATAGGTAGAGATCATGATGGCACTGTGGATAATGTTTATATTAATTTAAAATATCCCCCTAATGTCAGCCAGAAGGTAAAATATTGTGCAAGTGGCACACGTATTTTTGATTGAGCCACACTAGACAGCTAACCAACCTCAAGTGCCACAGCATGGATTCACTATTGGAAAAAAAAACCTATGAGCTGGGCTGAAGATGGCTCCAATTCAAGAACCTTAAGAACAGACTGTATTATTTTGTCTCTTTACTTAAGATGCCACCAAAGGATAAAGTGATAGTAAATATTTCCTTACCTCCCCCAGGAGCCGAACTTTGACTTATATTTTGTAACCTAGCAGGTCCAGTCATACAAGCAGAACTTGAGTGTTGCTTCATGGCGCATTCTTGCATGGATGTTAGGCACCTTTCCTGTTGCAGGAGACCAAGAAGAGAACCGTATTTCCTGTCAGAGATGGGTTCATCTACCGCGTGCAGGTCAGGCAAGGCATGATGATATACCGAACTGGTAAGACCAGGAGTCCCGATGGAAGGGAAGGGCCATAAATCTGCAGGCTGAGTTGGATGACTCCGCAGAGCTGATGGCTGGAATTGGCCTGCCACGCCAGCAGCAGAAAAATTCAGACCAGAATTTGACATGCTTGTAGCAGATGATGGATATGATTTGGAGCAATGTGAAGAGAAATTCCACTGATGGGGAGACATGCTATCTACTTAAAAAGAGAGAGAAAGCATCTGAAGTCTCATCAATACTTACTTTTTTTTTTTCCCCAAGGCAAACTCCAATGGACTTCTAAGGTAATGCTACCAGATTGCATATCCATTTTTAAAGACATATATACCCACTTTGGTGCTGCCTATTTTAAAAATCGATAACAAATTCATACTAAAATGAACTACACCCCCAGGGTTTTAACAATTGCAAACTCAGTCAAATATATTTTTGCAAAGAAAACAAATTAAATCATAATGCATTTAATGCATCTGACATTGATGGAGGCTCTTGGCTGGAAAACGAGCACCCGGTCTTGCCAACAGGCCCATGGAGAGCTAGGGAAGCACCCCATCAAGCACAGGAAGTCCCAGCTACATAATGCAAGGCTTTGCAAGCATGATTTTCTTGCTCTCCGTTTGCTCGCAATTCCAAATTTAAGCACACTGCATCTTACACTCCTTGGTGAAAGGTGGTGACCCCTGTTTAACAGCACACTCACGCACAGAAAGCCTCTCACCGTTCTTCAGGACAGCAGTCTCGCCCTTGTGCTTTATACTCAGGTCTTGAGGGTTCTTGGCATTGCTTAGAGCTCTAGAAAAATGTTCATCTACTACGCTGTTAATATCCCCTTGGAAATATGTAAATACAACGCTCTGAGACCCCCATTCTGTTTTCACGGGTTCTTTGCTTTTGCATGGCTTTGGAGAGAACTTCCTTGTTTCTTCCATTTTCAATAACCAATAGCCCCTGCCAAAAAAAGACAGACTGGTCAAAGAAATACTATTCCATTTAAAGTGCACAGTCAGTGGTGAGCCCATTTTCCACCTGAAAATGGTATGGCCAGAAGAACTGTTACAATTAGATTCTTTATATGGATTTCTGCTTTTTCTATGCGCCTTTTCTTTACAGATTTCCTTAGCAGAGACTTCTAATATGAAATACTTTATGTATAAAACAAAAAGAGAAACCTTTCAATAAACACGCATTACATTTTTCAGAATTGTGAATCCATTTCTCCCAATCAGATCAGATTCAGAACTGGGAATCCATTTTTCCCAATCAGATAAATTGAGTCCCATTTATCTTTAACTCCTTTACAGCAGTATCTTTTGCTGGTGAACACTAAGTTTGATGTAACTGCACAATATGCAACATTACCAAGGGGTATTTCATCTTTAAAGTAGTGGATGGCTCAAAGAGGCTCTGATGGATACCAACCTTGTATGAGTTACCTGTCAATGCTGTAGCATCAGCTCTGTTGAAAAATAAAATGGGCACATCTATTTAGCAGCTGTCACTTCTTACTCTGCCCTCATCTATCTGTATAATCCTGGGTTTAGGACCCAGCACAGTGAAAACAAGCCCCGAGGATGAAACTGTGCTAAAAGAACTGAAGCACTTGGATAAATGATTCAGAGGTGGCATCAGCCCTGGATAAAGTTCAGTGTGAATTTATCACAAGGCTTTGTCCACTTCCAGCTTTTGTAGTGTTCGAAAAACACATTGACAGAGTGAAAAAAATAAAATTAAAGAAGAAAAAAAAAATAAAGTTCCTCATTGGAACTTTATTATAAAATAATAATGACATTAGATAAGATGAAGTTCAAAGTACCTTGATCACTGTCAGCACAGACCTCCACAAGCAAAAGTCTTCTGAGAGTAATTAGATGCTTCACCTGTTAGAAAAAGGCACTCAGATTAAGTTATTTGAAATACAAATTCTAGCAAATTCAGATAAAAAACCTCACCAAACAAAACCCCTTCTTTGTTTGAAACAACTTACTTAGGAAGGCTGTGGGCCTGGCAGTTGCTTAAAACTTTGGTAGCAGGACTGCTAAAGCACACACTGTAGCTCAACCAGAAGTTATGGATTTAATGCACGAATTACTCTAAAATAGTGTGCAAGAAGTCAACAGAAGACTGTAAGACTCCTTTCTGTTCTCCTTAAAAATCTCTGCTGCCAGATATGGTAAGAGTAGGACAAGGAACATCACTGCTTGCCCTGGAGAAGTGTCGTTTTTATGCATTTGTGAAGTTTCTGGCCACAGGGGAGCTGGTTCCACAACCAGAGCTCACATGTTCTGGTGTAATCAAAATCGTATTTAGCAATGCTCAGGCTGTGAATGCAGTGAGAAGGGTCTGCTTGCTTCTACTCAGTTTTCCAGTCTCACAGTCAGCTCATCACACCACGTAACGTAATTTATTTACCTTGGTAGCAAAAAGGCAGCTGTTATTTTTCAGAGATGGGGAAGCCTTCAGCTGATAGCCAGTTCTATCATGCAAAACCTAATGAATCATTAGATTTGTGTTTCCATCCAACTAACTCTGCAATACGCAGTGTTGCTTAACCTATTCCAATACATTTATCTGATTTCTTTTCCAATTGTAAACACCTCAATCCTCAGAAGCTTCCCAATAAGCATTACACTCATCTGTGTCTCGATGGGCATTCTGAAGTATATGCAAAGGCTGCCTCCAAATGGTCCCTGTTTCTTGCACATGAAAAGACTGTTCAGGTTACAAAGTATTCAGACATTAAGAAAGATGCGGATTAAGGTCATCCATCCATAATTCATCTCCCTTCTTAATCCTGAACAACAAGAACAGGAGGAGACACTATTTTTTCCCACTGGTTTCAGAAAGCAACCCACTGCTGAGGTTAAGGAATGTTCTGCTTGCTCAGCTAGAGGCCAACACTTGCCATGTAAATGCCCACCAGGCACTGAAAGCTTGGCTTTCTCAGCAACTGTGCAGCCTGAGAAAGGACTTCATCGGGCCACCTTGACAGCAAGCACCAAACCAGCTCCACCACCACACATCAACATACAATTTAAAAAGCGTTAGCTTTGGCTCAGAGGTCTATTTTTCCCTGTTCCTTGCCCAGAGCAAGCCAGCCACTGCGTCTTTGTACCACCTTATTAATACCCTTAACTTGCTCGCGATGTTAATTGTAAGCTCCGTTAGCGCTCTTTATTGGTCTGCAGCAGCTGCTACTCGTGGGTGAATTGTGATGCTAGAAAGTTACGATGCAGTGCGAAGGGCCTGCTGGTTCTATTCAGTTTCCCAGTCTCACAGTCATCTCATCACACCAGGTAACAATGGATTTACCTTGGTAGAAAAAGGCAGCAGTTATTTTTCAGAGATGGGGAAGCCTCCACCTGATAGCCAGTTGTATTTTGTGTGACACAAATAGTAGTTGTGATACTAGAAAAATGTTGTTGTAAACAAAGAACAATCACTTATTTTTTCTCATTTCCCTTAAAAACCTCTTGTGCTTTCCAACAAATAGTTATAAAGAAGGTTGGATAGAACTAGTTTACATCTCGGTCCTCTCTGTGATCTTATGCACATGAGGAATCTGGTGTCCCAAGGGTCAAGACTTAGGTTTGCAGCACCGTGGTCTTCATTACCTGAACATCCCATTCTTCCATCTTCCAGCGTCTTCCTCCCAATTTGTGTCTGCCACAAACTCTTGTCAAAATACAGTGGAGCTCGGGATGAAAAGGACCTCAGCTCGCCTCATGCCACCCTCACAAGGGGTTAATTATGGCGAAATAGTGCAAGTAATTGTCCAAGTGATTTGTCCTTCAGGTGGACAAGGATGGATGCCTGCTCAACGCAGGCATAAGAGTCACAGTTGGTGACTGCTCGCCACAAGAGACAATGCTTCACATTTTTCACATTCCCCACCCTTGCTAGTAGTATTAATTTCCCATCGCTGTAGCATCAGACAGGGAACTCTCTGTTCTCTATTTCATGCAGCCCAAATAAAGGAAATAAAAATAAATAAAATTAAAATTTTTCCACTTCCCAGGTATTAGGCAATGACTTAACAATCAGGCATTGTCTTTCAACAGGTATCTTTCAGAACAGGAAACATTCCAGCAAGCCAGTGAGCTTGGGTTGAAATTATCATGGAATTCTCCTACCTTAACTCAATGTCACGAATGGTGTCACACCAGTAAGACTCTCCGTGGTCATGCTGTGTCCAGCAGCTCAGGATCCTTCCACCCCATGCGCTCCGCAGCAACTGCAGGAGAGGACAAGCAGCGTTCATGAACTCCCTCCCTGCTTTCTAGCCTCTGGCTGCCGGTGAACTAGGCGTTCCCTTCAGCCCATCTGCTAAGAATGCATGAAATGCACTCCAACAAGTCAACCGGGTTCGGAGGTTTCAGGAATGAGGAAAATAAGATTGTAAGTAGGGTTTGGGTTGGTTTGTTGGGTTTTTTTTTTTTGTTGTTGTTTTATGGTTGTTTTATTTTAAATGACGATGTGTACGCAATAAAAACAAAAGTGTCTGGACTTCGGAGGAGTTTAGAGGAAGATGATAAACAAGTTATGGCAGAGAACCAAACTCAGCCAGGATCACAAAGGACATTCCTATGCCAGGTTACAGTAGTTTCAGCGCTAAGTGGGTAACTAGAAACATCTACAAAAAGGAAAAGATCAGCCGTCTCCAGCCCAGATAAACTGGATAACCAATTTTCCTCACTCTTCTTTGCTGGATCTGTTCAAATGGCTACAGAAATCTTCAGAAAATAAATATATCCTTCTTGTTCCGTAAGGGCTGTAGCAAGGAACAGGTACTTTGGGGTTCTTTTTTAGTAAATCAACCAAAATTACCAAATTGTAGCCATTCCAGAAATGCTGACTTGGGGTCAAATTCTCCAGTCTCAGTTGGAAAAATACACTGGGGAACTAGAGTCACCAAACTGGTGACATTAAGTCTTTTATTGCAGTAGCCTAAGAGGTTGTTTACTCACACAGAAAGTAGGAGAGCATAATTGAGTTCCCTCTGCCTAAAGATGTACGAATCCACCCTCTGCCATCTCCCAGAACAACTTAACCATCAGGCTGTGAGATCTCCCAGGAAGGCGCTTAGTCTTTTATTGACACGCTCTCTGAATAAACACAGCTTCATGGTGAGACAGACCGGATCCCAGTCTATCAGCAAGGCCTCTGCCCTCAACACCTTAATCATTCCTTCTTCCACACCCTTTTCGAACAGCAGAGATTTCTTCCACTAAAGCTTTTCAAGACCTCATTCAAGAATTTCCTTTTAGGTTGGGCAGGTAAAGCAGTTGTAGAGTTCTAGCTGGCATCAGTTTAAAGCTCCCAGGAGAACACCTCAAAGTAGTACTGGGTTAAAATGGTATTATCAGCCCTGTCCCTTTGTAATACAGGAATTGAAAAAAAAAATACATATATATAAAACAAACATTCATTTCTGAGAATAAAACTTGCAATTTCTGTTTGTCCATAAGAATCCACCCCTACCCCGTAATCTCAGCTACAGTGTCTGCAGTCTGAGACTCCTCCTACCCCTGTTCACACAGGGCCCTCTCACACAAGCCAGAACCAAGTCCAAGGCAAAACCCCAGAGGGAACAAACACACCATCCCACTGGGCACACTTACAGCTCCAGCAACACCTACATGGGACTCCAGCGGGAAGGCTTGGGCTTGTCACCACACAAGCTCTGTAAACCAAAGTCACTGGGCACCAAACACTGGGGTATCTTTTACTGGGGAAAAAAGTAACAAATACATTACCTCAAAACTAATCAGAAAAGACTTGTTTTTGTTCATGAGTTTGTTTATTAAAAAGGTAGTATAAAACACAACCCCTTTAAGAAACAAAATTGAAGAAAAATCAAGGGATTCCCAGACGCTGTCACAGGTCTACATAGGATTTTTTTTTTCTGGAATGTTGGTTTTGTAAAGGATAAATGAAAATTATAAACTTATTGAAAGAAAATAACCTGGCAGAAAAATTCCAAGTCAACTTATTGAAAAGTTTAATCTAACAATATACTTTCATATTACAGAATGAGCAAAAAACAATTTGCTGCAAAAGATTTCATAAGTCTATAAATATCTTACAGATCTTTCAGAGTATCCTGACAGTAAGACTTCAAGCCTTGTATAATGAGCACTAAAATACACACAAGTTAAATCAACACAAGTACACAATTTACATAATTCATTTATCATACTGCAGTATGTTTCCTCAAATTCAGAAATAAAAATAAGGATTTTAAATCCAATTTGTTTGTTTTAAAGAATTTGGTTAGGTTATATAGTTCAAGAATTCAGGGTATGGATATTGATTTTACCAGAAAATTTAAAGGCAAAGTTGGGTTTCTATGAAGCATCCAATACCTTTAAGTATTCTTAAGCGAATTAGCTTAAGTAATTTTAATTGTAAATAGATTAACCTTAACAGAACAATGTCTAGGACATGTTTTAGCCAAAATGCACTGCATTTAACATACTAATGATTTTAAGTGAATTACAATCCTTATACAAAATGTAAGTTGTACGAGGGACTGAAATTCAATTAAAAAAAATAAAAAAAAGTCAGCAGGAGAAACAGATAAACATTTTGATGCAAAATGAAACTAACTCTCTCTTTACAGCTGCATATGAACGTTCAAGAATCTGCTCCAACTTATGGGCCTTTTCTTGTGGGGCTCTTCGTCTCCCGATGTCTACCTCGGCCACATTCCTCAAACCATGGCATCTCTGATGAACGCTCCTAACTCTCTACAATCCCCTGCCAGCAAAGCACTAAACCGCGCTTGATGGTAAAGCAAGCTACCAGTGGATCGTGAAGGCAAGCAACTCATTTTGTATTGCACGGTTGAGGAAGCGATTAGCTATGCCAAATGATGCTGAAGTACCAGTTAAGTTAATGCTCTTTTCCTGCTGTTCTATTTAAGTGGCTTCGCATCTATTTTGCTACACTGTGCGAATTAGCAGAAACAGCTATTTCTCTAGTTCACAATGTAGCAACAGTGCTTATGTGCACATGGTTTCAGCCTGCTGCTAGTTGTTTTCATAATACACTGAGGGAAGGAGACAGCGTTTCTTAAAATGAACCCTTCACCAAAAGCCTGGGGAGGAAAGAACACACAGTACTGCAATGCTAGAATGGAACCTAAGTAGAAGCTGAGAAAAAAAAGGTTGATTTTGTCACTTCTAACGAGCACGACGAGTCATTAAAAAGCAGTTTTAATTAGAGAACAAATATAGTGAAAATTGCATTGGGGTCTTAACTTCTTACCAATGTAGTTATGATGCTGCTCAGTCATAAAAAAACCTAAGTTTAAAAATCAGCTTCCAATTTGCTAAAATCTGGTGTTAAACATTACTGCTTTACAGTACAAGAATTTCATCATCACACTTCAAAATAGTAATTTTAACTTTTGTGGAAAATTCTAATTTATGTTCAGATTAATTTATAAAATTTTGCATCATTTAAAAAAGGAGAACATCACAAGAATTCGGTCTCAATGAACATTTGCTGAAAAGAAAGTTACAGCTGCATTAACCTCTCCATAGAATATTAAAATGCCTCAAAAACTCAATGAATAGTTTATAAAAATATATTTTTACATTTTACTGGGGAGTAACAGAGGTAGACAAAAGGAAAATATCAGTTTGAGTGTAATGCCACACAACGTATTTGCATGAAAAAACAGCTTTTATTTTCTTAAGAATCCTAGTTAATAGGAAAGCCAGAAAAGCGTTTGGTCTCAGTCTCTGTCGGTGCTCTATTCCACGGGGAAGTCGAGAGGGAAAAGGTGAAAAGATTAATATCACATTTGACTTCTGAAGCAAGCCAATCAAATTTGTACATTAATTGGAGAGAGGAAGGTTACTGCACATAGAATGATTCTTTATTTTTTCAAAGTCATTTTTCAAACACTAACACTAACCTTATTTTTTGTATCTGATAAGGCTTCATAGAACTGTACAATATTTATACATTTGTCAATAGTTTTCCTATATCATTGCAATTCCACTGTAAAACAGGTGACTTAACAGCGTAGAGTGTTATAGGACTAGGTTCTCTCAAAAAAAGAAAAAGCTAACAAAACACAACAGTCTAAACTATCTAAAGCCTGGAGTCTAGAAGCTGGAAGGAAAGAAGGAGCACTGAAAGCAAGACCCACCCCACTAAATAAGACTCTTCGTCCACCCAAACCTTCACCCCTCAATGGTCTGTGGTGCTAATTGCCAATAAAAATAACTAAGGCAGAACCAACATAACCTCGAGATGCAATCTGAATATTCCACTACGTGCAGCAACGCACCAGGCAGCATTTCAGACTCCCTCAACACCTTCTTTGCTGAATCAGACAATTTGCATGCTTGCAAAGATGAGAAAATGATCTTTCTTAGCTGGCAATACAGCTCTTTGTAATACAACTCAAAATAAGAAATTTGTCGTGCCAGCTTACAATGAGCCCCCAGAATTTGAAACCCATAATTCAACTCTGTTTTAAGACCAGATATTTTGTCACAGGAAGATGTAATTTATAACCAAAGTGACAAGTGTTAACTGAGATGCTCTAGCTGACGTAGCTACCCATACGTATCAAGCTTTTTAAAAAGCTCCAAACAAATTTAGAGTATCATATAGACTACTGGAAAAAAATATAGATGGTAATCTCAGAGGACAAAATTTGAAAACACTGATTCAGAGTGTTCTGAATACTTAAGGATGGAAATACATGAATTAGCATTTACAGTTTCTTACAATCCAGTATAATTACAAAATGTGGAAAGATCCTCCTTACAAACGTGCACTAGTAACCACCCACATGAACAGCGTGCTAGGAATTTAGCACCAATATTTTAATTTTTTAGTGTCCAAATCTGTATTCTTCTTGCTTCTTCTATCCTTAGGTATCAAAAAAATGGGATTATAAACTAGGAATGACTATGTCCAAAACACTTGCCCTTGTTTTTGAAAGCCTGACATTTATTAAGATACCTAAAGTTAGAATGTCTTCTAAATCCTTGGTTTTGGAAATATTTCTAAGAGGGTTAGCATTTGGGTTTTTTCCATATTAAAAGAATATAATTTGAAAGCATATTTTCAAGTATTCTAACTTTTGCACAACAAATAGTAGTTCAAGTTGCCAAAAGCCTTGAAATTTCATGAAATATTGGAGATCTTCCACTTCAAAGCACAGGTACAGCTAAACTAAACTCTTGAAGAGAACTCACACTCATCATCTAACAAAGTTAAACAAAAATGTTTCCAATAATATTATGGCTAAAACTAAACAAAGCAAACACATCAATCAAAAGCCTATTTTGCATACGTAGTGCATACAGACCAAGAGAGTTTAAGATTGGTCTTATCTCATTATGGTGTAGAATGTCTGTGCTCATGGCATTTCTAGTCTCCTTGACATAATTCCAGCCTCTATGGAAGATCTAAGCCTCACGAGAAGCTCTAAATGGGAAGAAAAGAAGAATGTACTGAATACTGTGATTTAATAATCTACCTTCACTCAGTTTGCCTTATTTTTAGCTACAGCAACCTTGTTTGTTTGCCACTTCCTTCAAGTTTTTGACTTGGAACTGCTCTTATTGTTTGTCACTTAATGCGCAGCAACATATCCAATGCCTTCACCCTTTCTGCATCACAGCATCTGTTCCATAACATGACTCAAAGTACTCAGGGCAAGAATCATTTTTAAGGATGAGATAACGAGTTCCAAATGGTACAGGGAAATTAACAGGAAAACCCACAAATCTCGTAATAGCTTTGCATTATTTAAGTTACATATAGATACAGAAACTTAAGGGCTGGAACATACTTCACACTTACATAATGAAACACCGACACACATCAGCTGGAACAAAAGAAGCCTGATGGGTTTTACTGCACTCTTGGCAACTTGAGTTACTTTACCTGAACAGCCAATTAATACAAACTTTTAGAATCTTATTAAATACTGCTTTTAATGAAAACTTCAAAGCACACAGTTGATGACATTCTAATATGCATAAATTCATATGAACATTGTCTGCAGTCACCCTGGAGAAAGGGATAAACTCAAACATCACCCTAAAACCCTTTTGTAAAGCATTAGAGATGTTATGTATCTGCTTCACCATCGCTGCCTGCAAGGCTGCTGTCTGTAGATGGAGCACCATCTTCATTAACGCCTTCACCATTATTCTCCCTCTTATGGGCTTCATCATTTACATCCTTAGACGTGTCATTAACGTTTGCAGGTTGTCTGCCTTCAGGCAGTTTAACGCTACTTGTTGTGGCATCTGAATCAGATACTGGTTGCTGCTCCTTTGCATCAGGATCCTCTAGAAACGATCCCCACACCTTGAGCCTTTCTTCCCTTTCTCTTGCAGTCTCCTCCACCTATTAAAGACACATTTATACACATCTTTACAGTCGTACTTGCAAAAATGAATATTTACATAGATAAAACCATACAAACATTTGTACTGTAGTAGTATCACAAGATTTTAATAGGCCCTGTTCAGTGTGGGCGAGTGATCTGTACATCCAGTGACTCAAAGTTGACAATTCCAACACACAATTTTTAACATTAAGCAGGTCCTTTAAATTTTTGCTAAATTGAATAATTAAGGATGATTTTTTTTTTTGAGACATCCTTGCAGTTTTTGACAAGAAGCAAGATGAGGCGGGGTGGAAACGGGATCGTAACACCAAGCATTTCTCAAATTAAAACAGATTTTCAGTTTGGAAGAAACATTTGATGACATAGGGCCATGAAAGGCTACCTGATAATCAGTTACTCCATCCCATGTTTCAGCACTGAGCTGGCGGCCACCAAACCACCTTCCATTTAGAGTTAGCTTGCACAGATCAGCTTCTGTCGCTTCCTTAAATGACACAGAAGCCACGCCATCAGGGTGTCGCTGTAAGGAAAGACAACTTTACTTAGTAGTTTTCTAAACAGTGTGTTTATTCCATGACCTTTTTAGACTGTCTTACAAAAATCCATCAGGACATAGCTCCATCCTGATCATACACAACCAAGTTTAAAAAATTCAGTTCACAAGGTTACACATTTTGTTCTACTGGCACATGGAACAGACATATTGAAGACAGAAAACAAATGTTTCAGCTAGTTCAGCTATAAATAAATCTATTTATAGGCTTTCAAAATTGTGATATGTATCTAAGCTATTGAGAAGAGTTAGAGCTTGCCTTCACATAAGCTGAAGTAGACAGGGACCTATGAATTAATTCCCAAACCAGCACATTTTAAAACAGTAGAAGATTAGGTCAAGTTTCCAAAACATAAACACACAAAACCAAATAACTGCTCCACTCATATTGAAAGAATATTAAATGTTTTGCCTATTTGCACATTATATCAATTCTGCTAACACAACCTGTAAAGAATACTTACATCAAATATGAGAACCTTCTTTACTTGACCAAACTTTTCACACTCCGTCCGCAGATCTTCCCTGATCTCATTTAGTACTAAGGGATCCTCCTGCAACGCAATCACACAGGTTAAACAGAAGCACTTTCTTCTCATCTTTGCTTTTGCTCAATCACCGATGGAATACATCTGCCAATTTATTAAAAGTTCATAAATTAAGTGTTGTTATCCTGTGCTTTCAAAGCCACTTGGGAGTTGACAGACAGCCCTTATTTGAATTTAAGAAATGCTACTTATTAATAAGTCTTTTGTGCTAGCTTCTCCATTCTAACACAGTAACTGCCTACTCCTCTTTCTATCCCAAAAAGGAATATTATCAGCACACACACAGTGAAAAAAGCTAATATGAAAAATATGTCACTTTGTCTTGTTTTGTTATAGATGAATGAATTTTAAACAGATGCTTGGCAAAGGAAAAAATCCTCCTCAAATACTAACTTTTGTTCTCATCAGCCTAGAATTTTGCTAAAATCCTTATGGTAGAAAGTTCAGACAACGTTAACGATAACAGCACAATTTACAGTAGCAAACTGCATCTTCTTACCTCAAAGTCCTTTGGGTGAAACATATTTCTGATAATAACGATGCGTTCATGTCGCATTCGAGTTGCGCCGTCTTTCTTCTCAGGCCTCCAATCCAGCTGTCTAATGAAATGAAGCAACAGTAAGAAGATATTGTTGCGGCTCTCTTCAGTTTCTACAAGTATTTGTTGAAAAAAAATCATTAATTTGGCATTTTTTGCAATACATCAACTAAAACATGTATTTTGACGCAAAGATTTAAGTTATTCTTCTAAAAAATGCAATCATAATCCAGTTTTACCACTTCTACAAAGCAGCTGAAGTTTTAAGGTCCTAAAATGCTCATAGAGGGACTATAAATTATCTTAAGAATCAAAGCATTTTTTAAAACATTGAAAAAGAATCTTCAAATTCTACTTCCTTCTTAACTATCATCTCAGACACAGGAACCAGTTGCTGCCAAGTATGATACAAATGCAGTATTTCACAATTTTTTCCTAACTTACTTCGTAGAAAAGGAGATTCACCCTTCCCTTTGGTAAGATTTAACTGTTTTTATTTAAACAAACAGGTAAGAAGACCTTCAGTACTACACAGGCATTGCTGCAGGATGGATTTTGTTCCACAATGTACAGAGCTACTTCATAGATTGGTTAGAGTTGGAAGGGACCTTAAAGATCATCCAGTTCCAACCCCCCTGCCCTGGGCAGGGACACCTCCCACTAGAGCAGGTTGTTCAAAGCCCCATCCAGCCTGACCTTGAACACTCTCAGGGATGGGACTTCCACAAATTCTTTGGGCAACCTGTTCCAGTGTCTCACCACCCTCACAGTCAAGAATTTCTTTCTAGTAGAAATCCCTACTTCATATTCTATTACAATAAAAAGACACATTCACTTACACTTCTACACCTCAAAATCTTATATTTGGAAGGAAAAAAGTAAATCTTGTTTAAGTTCCTTCTTGTATCTGCTACTTCAGCTGAAGAAAACCTGGATATCCAATGAAGGTAGCAGGTAAATTACGCTCTTCAATTCCAAAGGAACAGCAACTGAAGTCAGTTTATTCACACAAATTGCTGTCAAATGCAAGTTCATTATTTTCATACCTCTCTCCACACTGGAGACTTCTTACAGCAAGAACTAGCCACGTGTCTCCAAGGCAGACACGTCTCAAGATGCTCTTATTTTTAATTGATAATATGCCCAAGTAGATTTTGTTCCCTTTAACTTTGGCAAAATACATCTTCGGCATTACTATTTAAAATGTTTAGTGGAATGCTGCTTTCATTAAAATATTAGAAGTCCTATATACTTAAACCAAAAGGCAGAAAAAAAGCTTTTAAGTGACAAAAGCAATTAATCTAGGTGCAATTAAAAAACATAACACATCTTAGACCAGAGAGAGAGAGAGAGGTCTGGGGAGAATTTACAGAGGTATTTAAGTATTTGTTGCTACAGAAGTTAGCACCTCTTGCCCTTTGCAGGAAGTAAACTATGGTACAAACACTATGTGGACAGCCAGAGTGTCACTACCTTAAAAGAAGAGAGCCTAGATATGGTGACAGGACTTGCAAACTCAACACACTGAGACCAAAAAAAAAAAGTCTTCTGTCTCCCCAGACTTTTAATATTTTCTTCTATAACTGAGAGGACCTTGGCTCCCTATATATTATTTTAATATGTCAATCACAAAGAAGTTCATTATGTCAACATCTAATTTACAAGCTCCTCCCCATGATGTTTAAACTATTTCACTGTCAGGTGAGACTTTAATTTTTTTCCATAACTCATAGCATTGCATTTGAAAGCAGCGCTTTACTAATAGCACTTAGAATTCAAGCAATAGTTTACTGAAACAAAAAATACAAACTTCTGCTGTTGAGACAACTTCTTCTTGTAGTCTTTACATTTCTTCTTCTTTTTGCTGGCATCATACTCCCCCTTCAGTTGAAACTTTGCAACTTCAACATGCAATTTATAGCCTCTAATTTCTGCCTCGTCCAGAAGTCTCAATGCAAGTTGAACTGATTCTCTCTATTTAAAAATAAAACAGAACACAAGCTTTAAAGCACATAGCACAGTCAATCAGGGGGCTGATTTTCTATCAAGTTTGTATCACTTTTGCAAAACCAGCAGATTTTGAGGCTCCAAATTAATTTTTGTTTTCCTAAAAGTCTTTTAGGGCACGGCCTGACTTTGTACTTGTACACTAAACAGCCCGAACTACTACAATTACAAAACTAGCACAGACTACAAAGAAGTTGATTTAGTGCTGCCTGGTGCTTCTTGCAGAATTATAGCAGATTGCACTTGCAGTAACTTTCCAAATGCTTCACAAGTGAGACCCACAAAGGAAATAATATTGCAGCCTCCTAATCTTTTATAGGAATGCAAGAACGGTTCTGAACCTCACCAGTTCTCAACATAATGCTGTAAATGCATGACTACAGTATGTTCCTTCTCATCTCATTATTTTTTGTTTTCTTGGCCACATAGCGTCACACTTTCAAAGCAAAAGGTAAAGAGGTCCCCAAATTCACCACACAATCACTGGCACCCAAGGCAGGAACGTGTAGCAACACGTTCAGTAGGCATTGCAGATATTTTCAGGGGAGGGTGCAGGTGAATAAAAGGAAAAAAATGAGGTGCACAAGTGGTTCAGTTAGCAGTTCTGGAATAAATCACACACCTACATTTTAAATTATAGTTTAGATATTTCAAGAATCTTCTGAATGCGAGGGATTCTGAAACAGTGGCTCCAGTTATCTTCAATGGGAAGGAAAACAGCATTTCAGTGCCGCACTCACCTTTAGATAGCAACAGAGCCCATCTCCTTTAAGATTTCCTTCCTTATCTTTGTAAAGCTTGATTTTGTGTTCTTCTGTCTGAGGATCTCGCATAATGATACCACATTTTGACATGACTTGTATAAATTCATCTTTAGTAATATCTGGAGGTAAACCTGCAAAATAAAGCAGAATACTTGAGTAAGTTTAGACATTTTTGAAAACCTCATTAGAAGAGCAACTCCACAGTGTTTATTAAAATTAACTGTATCAAATGTAAGGACAAAATTTTACACATACAATAAAAAACCACTGCCTTTGGGACCAACATTTTTGATGTTATCTTTTAAACATTACTTCATAACAGTATTTTGAAAATCCTTTTATTTTTTAATAAGTGTAATATACAGCAACATCTTTGTGCTCCTCTAATACGTAGAGCTAGAGCTTTGGTGCTATAAATGACACCAACACTGCAGTGGCCACAATGGCCCATATAAATGGAACTATCCTGCTCAAGCATTAAGTTCCACCGCACCTCTAGGGATCGGAGGCAAAAAAAACTCCACCCACCCTATAAAGAGACAACTATTTTCTCCACCCACAAATCAAGACATAAAAAGCAACTGACAATGTATGGAGTTTTCCAAGTCTTTGAATTGAGGACAAGAAAATAAAATAATGGAGGAAGAACATTATCTGACTGTTTTATGCTAGTTTGGCCTAAATGGAGATTTCTGAGAATTCAAATGTATGCATTTCTGTGACTGCTCAGAACCACCAAATGTACCTTTGTGTATGAACCTAAAGATAGCACCCTAACGTCCAAAACAGGTAGAGAAATTCCATAACAAACACAAGAATAGTGTCATTTGAGCTTCCCTGATACCTGTTCACTCAATTTATAGCTTTTTTTGGTACTCCCTGTTTCCTTCTTATCCAGTAATTTAATTATATATTTATAACATCAAAGAAAAATTAAAGATTAAAACATTAAGTGATACATATAGTGAATATTCCTTAGAAGTTCATAAAGATTTTTTTTCCCAAAGCAAGCTACAATCCAGAAAAATAAATTAGTGACTTGGCTGACACAGTTTACAGAATATCACATTTAAAAGGCAAGCATGGAGTATGTCCCTTATATTGCTTTCCCACATCTGCAATGTAAAGGTCATAGAGACGTTATGCAGCCAGGAGCATAACATTAAGTAGCTTGCAAGGGGCAGATTGAATAGGTAATATTAGAAGTCAGTGAGATTAGAGTCTCTTTTACCATCCTTAGCTTAGAGCAGATAAATAAATGCTACTACTTACCAGTCACATAAACATTTGTGTTTCTGTCTTCTTCAACATGAAACCATCCTAGAAATAGAATTTAAATTCAGTTTCACAATATTTTAAGCATACACTAACATTCCCATTCCATCAGATTTCTAAGTTTTCTTGCCCACAGGAAAAGCTCTGAACACGCCCTCATTTGCTTTTTTCCCACCTTGCATATGGACTTAGGAGGATACCCATGAAGTAACCACGCAATTTTAAAATAATTCTGGAAATTTTCAGAACCTGTATATTTGCTGTACATGGTAACACTGAACAGTTGCCAGATTCCACTCTGTACCATACAGGTTGCAGCCTACCCAGAAGGAAACCGTTTGGCACTTACCCGGCTCAAGCTTCCGCTTTTCTGCTTTTTGCTTTGGATCTGTTTGTTTTGGTCCTTTCTCATTTGCTGGCGGTTGTGTTTCTGATGTCTTAGAACCTACTGGTTGCTTACTTTCAGTCGCTGCGCCAGAAGCAGATGAACTGTCTGTATCATCTGCGTGGAAGCCATAGTTGGCGTGGTATGTTGCCAGGAAATCTTCTGTTATCTGAAAAGAAATTAGGAAAATGAATCCAAAATTTCAAAGAACTAGAGATACAGGTCTGTGAGTATGTAAATGTCAGGGTATTGATGACGGCCATTTTCTAATCCAGCAACACAGAAAATAACATCATTTAAAAACTGTTTTAAAATCATCTTTGTAAAGCCCTGCGCAAAACAAAACTGATCAGTGCAGACATAACCTGAACTAGACTAACATTCAGATTCCCTACAGCATGAGTTTGTAAATAAATATTTCACAAGTTCTGCCTTTTTTCAAGCAAAGCTTTCTCCTTTCAACACAAATTGGCTTTACCTGAAGGACAAAAACCAAGCACTCATGACTGCATTGAAGAGATAAAGTGACACTGAAGGTAAGCCAACAACTTATTCACAGATGATGAATGACTCACATCTGTAGGCATCTGCCTTTTCACAGAAACATTTTCAGACATGACATATGTTTGTGTTGACAAGACAGTAAACGCTGCATTTAGAAGCTTATCTTAATACATTGTTTATAAGGCCATATACTCTACTTTATATCCTACTAACTCTCTAGAGAGACTACATTTGCATAAAATATGTATTGGCTACTGTGTATCTTTTAAAGACCAAACCAAAACCACTCTACAAATTACACCTGATATTTCCAGCCAGGAAAATTTTAATACCAGCCACTATCAAAAACATGCAAAGTGATGTTATAAATGCGTGTTACTGCATATTTATAGCATACATCATAGCTGATTTTGCTAGCATCACTGCACTATGATGTACTTTCTGAAGTTACACCCTCTGAAATTATTTCTTCCCAAAGCTGAGCCTTAACCTTTGAAAATTTTGTTGACTTGGACCTGTGCTGCACTTGCTTCATCTGTATTCAAAAGGGAACAAAACTTACTGTCATTGAGCTATTGTAAGACAGCAGCAAAACGGACAGCAGTGTCAATGTTACCAATGCAATCTCATATCTCCTTTAGTGATCTGAAGACTGAAGCTTTAACTCTAAGCTTTTATTATGAGAAATCAAAAATAAGTAACTGACAGCAACAGTGTTGTCATCAATAACACAAGATGCTGTGGAGCCTTATTTAACTTAAAAGCTTAGCATGAAATAGCTCCTATGCTAAACAAGATATGCAACACCCCTTGATCAGGAATGTAAGTGGCTGCTCTCACACACATGACATAACAAAATGTCACGAGAAAGGAGAGTACAACTACCTTCAGTGAAGAAAACACTACTCTGTTCTAATAACATTCATTATATTTGACAACAGCAATCTTAAGTCCTTAGTATCACAGTTGGTGAAATCCAGAGACTTAAGCCTTTAAACTTTCTGACAAAAAACATTATTCATTTTTATCAGAGAAACTACTGATAAATTAGTAATTAAACCTGCAACAATTAGCCATCTTCCTGCAGCAGTGTTATTTTTCTACTTCAGGTGGAACCACATTCACATGTACAGCTAAATTTATTCATAGCTAATTACCTACCGTGGACTGTCAAATTTTGCTAGTCAATAGCAAAGATTCCCCCCCCCCTAAAATGCAACCATCCTATCATATATACCGTTACAACTACTTCATTTTAAAATGCATTTTTGCAAGCATAAGGGAATTCATATACAAGTAAAAAATACTTTTATTGGTACTTATGAAATAGCTTGCCTGCATGGAAAACAAGCACTCACAAAATTTCTTACTTGAGACTTCAATGAAGTTTTGGTGGAGGAACATGATAGAACAAGATCAATTCTCTCTCCATAGCCACACAGTTGTACAGTTTCATCAATTAAGCTTAAAGGAAAAGAAATACAATACTACAGGACACACTAGCTTCTAATTAACTACTGGTCACACTGAAATGGAAAGGAATAGATTAACCAAATGAAGAACAGATACCCTACACTTACAGAGACATCCAACGTCTGTTTTTTCATAGAAAGTGATGAAGGCAGGCAGATGAATTTAACATGTTTTTGTGCTACATCTGTGAAGGGCTATCAAAGGTTGGTGTCCATTCACATAGTACCATTGAAGGAAAAATAATTAAATAATACATGAAGTTTCAAGCTGCAATCACTCTTGTTAAATACCTGACTTCTCCAAATTTTTCTGAGGAACCTTGACAATTAATATAACTAACTTTTTTTGCAGTACTTGGAAATATGCTTTAGAAGAAGTTCAGCAGCAACTCTATTCCCAAAGTACAGTAGCAGTGCAACACTAGGTTGTAGATGAGGATTATTTAGGCAGTCAGAATATTTTAGTCTTTTGACAGAGAACAGAGATAAGGAATTTTATTAATGTTCATGGAGTTGAGGAAGAAATAAAACTTCTGGCTCCTGTAGTCTCTTAAATCTATTTTGATACAACACTTGTTGAATAACCTTCAGCAATATTAAGTATCCTGAGATACTATGATATGTAACTCAGTGACCTATCTATAACACATACAGCTTCACAATGATTCTTTACCAACTTCTGCTAATGAACTTTGCTCTTCCTATATAATCAGTCCAACCCTTAACACTGTCTCCTTTCCCAGATGGAAACTGCAGATAAGAAAGGCATTCATGAAAGACCAGTGCTCCTGAGAAGAAGAGAGAAATAAAAAGAAATAATAATAAAGAACCCTTTTAAAAGTTATTGGGCTTACTGGATATAGCACTCCACTGGGTTATTCAGTTATCCACTGCTCCACTTTGTGAATCTGGATTTTTACCCTCCATAAGTCACCTGCTACAGACACCTTACTAGGTTTACACACATATAAACTAGGCACTGCAGATTTTGTTCTCACTCAGATTATCTGAATTGTAAATAATTCAGAGCCATAAATAAGAATTGGCACTATTTTTATGAAGTTCATGCTACAAAATATCTTCATATTTTTAATTAATTAGTTACCCTCACTCATCGTTACATAGTAACAAAAGTACTATTTCCTTGCAGATCAAAGAATGGTTTGGGCTGCAAGGGACCTGAAAGACCACCCCCTGCCATGGGCAGAATCACTTCTCACTAGACCAGGTTGCTTAAAGGTCCAGCCTGGCCTTCAACATCTCTAAGGATGGGGCAGCCACAGCTTCTCTGGGCAACCTGGGGCAGGGTCTCACCACTCTCACAGCAAAGGATTTCTTCCCGAGGCCTAATTCACACTGAAAATTCTTTTTCCAGTTTGAAGCCATTACCCTTCATCCTATCACTACAAGCCCTTGTAGAAAGTTCCTCCCAGCTTTCTTGTAGGCCCCTTCAGATACCAGGAGGCTGTTATAAGGTCTCCCTATAGTCTTCCCTACAATAAATTTAATGAGCACATTAAATTTATGTTCCTTCTCATTATGAAGAACCATGTTGTCATAGCACGTTCATTGTCTATACTTCAAGTAATTTATTAAAAACAAAAAAAATTAAAAACTGTAATATGCTTTCATCCTGTTTAAAGCCTCTAATCCAAATACACTTAATTTTCAAGTGTCTTTCTGAGACTTAAGGAGAGGGAACAAGGGATTTTAATATATGCATCATTTTCTGAGAATAGAAGATGGATATACTAGTCCATTTTCATCTAGATCTCTTAACGGCCTAGTTCACTTCTTCACTCCCAACAGAAAGACAAAGATCACCATAGCTCCCATAGTAAAGAAACCTAAACATGCCAATTTGTTAGGATCCACAAATATAACTGTGACTTCATGCCAGGCCTTAGCAATTCTACAGATTCACAGCCAAGGAGAAAAGTCAACCCACGGATCCTCACAACAAAAGACCAGAAAGCAGCCAGTTGGGTTACTGATGGAGACAATACCAGTCACCGTGGTTCTGCCTGTAAACAGTGTCTCAGTGCCACTGGGACTTCGCACATCTATTTGGCCACATCTAGACAAACGAGACATCTCCGTGGCTGAAGAGCCACAGCACCAACTGTTCTTATTTCTCACCCTTCCCCGGAGGGAACTTCAGCACACCGTGGGGAAAGAGCTACGGGCAGAGGAAACGGCCTCCTCGCTTGGCTGCGGCCCTCTGTGGCGAGAAGGCCGCTCCTCACACCGGGAAGAGGGCACCGGCCCGTCCGCCCCTTAGGGAGCGCCGAGGCGGCCCCCGCACCCACCTTGGGGAACCAGGCCTTCTTCTCCCGGTCCCATTCGTAGGCGGCTCCATCGGCCGGGTCCACGTAGGTGAAGGGGTCGGCATCCCCCTCACCGCCGGGCTCGGCCTCATACTGCTGTTGGAGCTGCAGCTGCCGGTAGAACTCCTCGTTCCCGTCCTCGCCGCTCATCCTGGCTCGGTCGGCGGGGAGGGGACAGCGGAAACGCCCGTACTGGGCCTAGGCACCCGCCGCCGCCTGAGGCGCCCACCTACCCCGCCCCTCTCGGCGGCGGGGCCGGGAGAGGGCGCGAGGGCGCGCGGGCACGCGCAGCCAGCAGCGACAGGCGAGCAGGCGCGCGCGAGCCACCTCACACGGCAGGTGACCGTCCCAGCACCTCCGCAGCGCGCAGGAACGGAAATGACACACCCCTTGTCCCCGCCCCCCCAACAACCCCGCAGCCACTGAGCCAGCCGGCTGGCTGATCACGTGAGGCCGGCGGTGCCAATGGGGAAGGGGGGGCCTTCTCGGAGATATCTGGGCGCGCGGCAGGGGACAGGTTTTGCTTTCCCGTCTGTGGGCGGGCCGAGGCCTGCAGTGATGGCGCAGCATTAGGCGGTCTCTGCGTTGGCCGTGTACTTTTCCTTCAGGTTGCAGAGCTGTTTCAACAACAGGCAGCGTCTTGGCAGGAGGGCGGCTGGGCCGGAGGGTCCTTCGGGCCTTGCAAACTTCTCCAAGCCTGTTGTGGGTGTGGAGTCCTTCCTAGATGGGCTTGGCATAGAGACTGCTGAGGTTTTACTTAGGTAGAGTGAAAACCTGCTAAGGGGCTTGAAGCACTGCAAGTAATTCCTTCTGCAGTACTTTTCCCAACTATGCTTTGGGCAGCACTGAGCAGTTAAGTTGCTGCCGTCGCTTGTGCCATGCAGCCAACTGGCTCTTACCAGGTTATCTGACTGAAAGTGGTTTTATATCCTACTAGAGGGGAAAACACCACAAAAGAGTGGTAGTTAACACTGAAGTGGGATGCTAAATGTCAAAAAAACAACTGGTTCTTGATCCTCCCTTGGCACAGGTTGTTCATGCCAGTAGTTTGACCAGTTGAGCCTCCTGGGCAGGAGGAGCTGCTGCTGAGTTCTGCCTGGGGGACACAAGACCCTGCTTTCCACAGGACCAGGGTGTGAGAGGCGAGGGTATCTTAGCCATGCTTGCGGTCCCTTACAAAACCATTTGTATAATGCAAGGGATGAAGCCTTTCTTCAAAATTTTGAATTTGTTTGCCTTGATGAAGCCTGCAATTAGCTATTCATCAGTGTAGTACTCTGTGCATATTTAAATGAAATTTTCTTACTCAAATCAGTTCTTTTAAAAGACCTTCGTTCGATGCCATCTAGTGGTTTTCAGTGTAACCCAGATAAATTTGCTTTTGATGTAAAGCTAATTGCTGAATTATGTATTTTAAAGAATTTATTTTCATTTAGAGGATAAAGAAGAACACTGTTTTGTTTTGCAAAATTTAACCTAGAGCTATAAAACCCAGGTATTAAAACAGTGCAGGTGTTAAAAATTAAAATTTAGCTGAACGGTCCCATCAAGGCTGGCAGTGGCTGGTTGCCTGCAGCAAAGCAGTCTTTTCAGTCAGTAAAGAAAATAATATTCAGGATGGAAGTTTTCTGGAAATGAGTATTCCAGGAACAAATGGATCTTCAGTGTCATACAGATTGGAATGATAATAAAATCAAAGACAAGATCCTGAGGCTTGTGAAGCTCTGTAAGGAAAGAGCAACATCAGTTAACTGTCTGGTCAACAGACCATCAGATGAAATTGCTGAGGATATAAATACTGACTTCTAGAAACCTTTGGCTGGTACACAAGGAACATTGAACCTAGTTAATGACATCTTTCATGCTTCAAGAATTTTCTCTTGGCAGGGCTATTATAATAGTTGTCCAAAGATTGTTTTGTCATCACTTACAAACTGGCAAGAGACATTTGTATTAGCTCTAAAATAAGGTATTGGCTTTTGGTGAGGAGCATGAGAGGCTTAACACGTGCTTACTTATAAAAACTGGAATTGGATATGTGCTTAACAGTAAGATAATCACAGCCTTACTCGTTGTAAGAGCAATACGACTTAAGTCTTAAAACTACTTATTTTATTTTGGCAGTTTTTTACATCCATACCCTGAGTAAATGTAGCGAGGTCCGTGTCCACACCGTATGGATTTCCCTACTGTGCAGATCTGCCTATAGCAAGTCCTAGGGGCACTGTCCTGTGGAGCAGGAGAGCCAAATTTAACCTCAGTCCCATGGAAGTGAGATCATACTTGTGTGCAGCAGGGTTAAGTGCCTGGTAAATCTGATCACAGCTACTTTTAGTGTAGCTATGAAGACAAACTACCTCAAATTCCCTCACGCTTTACACAGCTAACAGCATGTGTGATGGCAGCTCCTGCAGCACAGCTTCTTAGCGTGTCGCCACCATGTTTTCTCTTTCTCTGCGTAAAGACAACACAGTGACACAGTTCAGGAAACTGATTCAGTTGGAGACTTGACAGTTTTGGGGGTCAAGACAGCTCTCCTCTTAATCACATCCTTGAAATGATGTAATTCATGGCTGCACAAGCGCTGCTACACTGAACTGCGTGTTCTGGGGATGGTATGAAGAGCTTGAGAGTTACACAGATCAGATCAGTCTCAGCTGTCCAGAAACAACATTTTAAATCCTGACAAAATATCTCAAAATAAATATTAAAAGGAGGCATTACCATGATTATTTTATATCTGTGTCTGACTTTCTTGTGTGAAAAAAAGGCAATTTTGGTTTATCAGAGCTGATTGTTTGTCTAGAAATGCCACCTGCTAAAAGTACCCAAATCTTGGTTTTCATAAAGTAGTGTTTTGCTATCTATTAGAGGGGAACCAGCAATTCACTGGCTGATACTTAATTAGGTGAGAGTTAATGCTCTTTTTTTAAGATGCTTTGTTTTGTTAAATCAAGGAGGCAGTAACCAGTGATTAAGTAGAGGTTAATCCTCTTTGAGCTTTCCATGGGGCTGGAGCCTGTAGCTGTTACACAGCCCAGTGCACGTGAAGAGGAATCATCACAGTGCAAAAAATGACAGGAACAGATCCAGATGTGCTAGAATTTCAATACCGTTTCCTATGCTGGCAAATTAAATTCCATAAAACAGTTCCCTTTGCACTGAGGGCACCATCTGTGGCAGAGCCCATAACTAAATGCTGATTAGAGCCTGTGGGGTTTTTTTCTTAATTATAAGTACCACTGACTGAAAAGCGCTGTAGCTGTGCGTAACTTTAGCTTGTTCTTAAATTATAATATTCTTAGCAGAAAAATAATAAGTGTTAGCAGACAATGAAAACAAGAGGGTGAGCTTTAAAGTTGCTATAATTTCATAACTGACTTTAATATTATGTGCCATTGATGGAGATGCAGTCTGTTACACTATATCCATGCTTTAACATGGTTTTGTACATTTTTGTGGCTTTTTTTTTTTTTTTTAACCTAAACCAGCACCTCATAGTGGCAGCACAAACGGGAGTATTGATGCTAAACCTGATGCCAAACCGGAATATGAATGGTTACTTTTATATGTATTAAAGCTGCTAATGTGTACATCTCATTCACAAAGCAAACTATAAAAAAGGTACATCCTAGAAATCGTGTTTCCTTACACAATAAGACTCCCCATAACAAGACCTTTGATAGAACTTTGCCTTTCAGTATTTTGCACCTTTTTTTTAACCTATTGTTTCACTGTGGATAGAAATACTAGCTCCCTAATTCCTCATGCCATTTCTTTGCTAAATACCACTCAGTGTTTCTGTAAATAGACATTATTCCCATATGCTCTTATGTAGTTACACTTGTATTAGCTAAGGGTAAAAGAACTGGGGTTTGTAACACTGATAAAAGATTGCAAAGGAAACAACCCTTTTTCCCTAAATCCAGTTATAGTAATGTGGAGATAATTTATGGATAATCATGTTGGGAGAATAGATGGAATAAATAATATAGGACTGTTTAAATAAAAATAAATACAACATCATGAAGATTTGAAAGTACAGAATTATAAAAGCAGAAAGTATACAGAATAGTTAAATTATGGCTTGAAATATTGCCAGTCTTTAACCAAAACAAGTACAGAATATAGCAAAAATACCAATGATGTAACAGGATATATGAGCAATAGACCATTCAGTTAGAGGTGTAGTTACACAAGCAAACAGTAGCTGCATGCAAAGCAAGGAAAATGGTGAATTAAATAAACATGGGTTTTAAGGGCTACTGTGAGGGGTAGACAAGGGGTTTGCAGTAGGAAATTTGGTCTCCAATAGAAATAAATTGTGAAGTCCAGAAACAGAGCAGATTTGTTTTCTAAAGGTGCTAATAAGCTAAAATAAAGAATAATGGAAGGTACTATAATCTTCTTTGATTTTTCTTTTGAATTCCCTGTAGAAAGATCCAGGAATATAAAAGTAGGCTCATAAGTGTGTAGGCTTATTTACCTACTTCTATCTCACCCTGCAGCTCTACTGAAATAAAAAAAAAACCAAAGAAGGGGAAAATAACAGTGCAATATGTTTGTTTTATTTGTACATAGCTCACTACCAGGGAGTGTGCTATACTAACACAAAGAGAGTAAAATAAGCTCTCTGGAGTCAGGTTTGCCATAAATTGTATCTCTGTGCTGTTATTTTTCCATTCATTTCAGTGATCCTACCCTGCTCTACCAATGGTAAAATAAAAGGGAGAATACATTTGAAAATTAGTGTTTATAGCCTTGCAGCACATAACATGAAGAGCATAGTGAAATAAAGCCAGGCTTGATGAGATTAAAATGAGCTATCATTAAACTGGTTTAAGATGACAGAGGTTGTATTCCAATGCCCTTGGGATTTATAGTTTGGTTTTATTATTCTGATTAGGGTGGTCAACAGACAGAGACTGCAAGTAGATTTTTTTCATCCTTACTCAAATAGTGGTGCATCGATGGGGAGATTTCCAGCCATGCGTTGTTAGGGGCTCTGTGCAGCTGGAGGAGTGTTATATCTTCAAGGGTTACTTAAAACTGAAGTTTCTGTGACTGACAGTACTGTTTTGTTTCATTTATATCTTGCAAACTCTCTTCTATACTTCTTTTTTGAGACAGAAGTCCCTTACTTTAAATGGTGGGAAATCTATTGTATTTTTTCTCACCCACAGAAAACAATTTTGGTGCAGGTTACACAAACTTCATAAAAATAAGTGTCATTCAATATTTTTGTAATGTGGGGTGGGAAGACTTGCTTCCTGTATTTCCTGAGGGGATGTGAGCCCCTGCCAGCAGAGCTGCTGAGGTTTTTAGGGATGCACAGCTGCCCATGATAGACTTGTCTCTCCATGCAGACTAATCTCAAATCCACTGATTTTATTAGAAGACCTATCTCATAAAGACAGTATACCCTAATATTAACAGGGATGTTACTTGAATAACTTGAAGAACAGAAAATTAGTACAATAGAGAAATCCAGCTCTCCCAGCATGGTTGAAAATGTGCCAACCACTTAGATGTGACCACAGCATGGAGTGGTCCCTCCCTTCCAGGGAAGGAAGCATGGCCCGCACACCATACACTTTTGGGGGCTGTAGTCAAACTCATTCTAGTCTGGTTCCATGGACTGGATGCACAGTTTTTTTCTGAGAGGAATCCAGGCTGTGCACTCCAGAC
Source organism: Nycticryphes semicollaris (assembly GCA_013400055.1). Taxonomy (NCBI): domain Eukaryota; kingdom Metazoa; phylum Chordata; class Aves; order Charadriiformes; family Rostratulidae; genus Nycticryphes; species Nycticryphes semicollaris. The sequence goes on from VXBJ01003842.1 coordinate 446,861, forward strand.
CCCTCTGGGAGACAGAGCAAAGTAAGGCAAGAGAGGACGTTTGGGCAGTTTGCTTCAGAAGTGCACTGCAAATCCAAACTAGCACTCTAATACAGATCCACCCCAATTTCTTAGTGTTAAATCACAACAATACAGAACTCTGCAGTGCTGAAATGTTTTTTTCCCATAGATCACAAAGAATTTTACAAGTGTGGTTGAAGATGGTTATAGCTTTATAAATTTATAAGAGAGGTGATCACCTGCTAGCTCCCTTGGCTTCCTTAGGACCTGCAAAAGGCATCCCTTTACACAGCAAGTCAGCTCTTACCCAGAGTTTCAAAGTCACTGGCAGAGGAAAAGCTGGTGTGGATCTGGCCCATGATGCTTTTCTTTTTTATTACATCATACTGCAAACCTTAATTTCCCTTCATTTTAGCATATGCTAAATTACGTGCTTGCCAATTTTTAACATTCAGGATGAAAAAAAGAAATAAATGAAAAATCTGCCTGTTAGATGATGGTATGAAGATTGGTGGCTCTCCTTGCTTGCTGTAGAGGCGAGTAATTGCCAGAGGGAGCTCTTGGTCGCAAGTCAGAGCAGGTCACAGAGAACAAAATCATCCTCACACCCAATTCTCACACCAGCTCTGCTGACTCCTGGCCTGCCCAGTTCAGGAATTCCAGCTTGAGATCTCTGTTCGTGCTTGGGAAAATGAACAATCCCTTTGAGCTCATGCTGGAAAGTTCAGCTGTTGCAGCTTCTTCCACACAGTTTGATTTCTTTATGGTATATTTAAAAAAAATTAGGAAATCCTGATGAAAATGCTTTCACAGATGGGGCAAGGCGTGAGGACTTTTTCTAGGCTCCTGGTAGCAGCGACTTGGTTGCCAAGGCCAGTTTCTGTCCTGTTTCATCCCAGACAGACTAAACACTTTCCTCTTCTTTTGTGATGCTGTAATCTGTGAGGAGTGTAACACTGATTTCTGAGCCGTGTGTGCTGCCTGTTACAGACAGGGCTCTGGTGGGGGTATTACTGTGGGTAGCACTGGGAGGCTTCGTTCTGAGTTTTGCCTTGAAGCACGAGACTTGCTTTTTAAAATGTTGCCGGAAACTTTTACTCAGCCAGTAAAGAGCAAAAGGATTGACACAGGAATTGCTGAAGGCCAAGGCACGGGAAAAAATCGTGGCTATTAGATGAAAGGTGGAAGCATCTATAGAAGCATGGTATGTGAAAGAGCGGTATAAGTAGAGGATGTGGTTAGGCAGCCAGCAAAAGGCAAACAAAGCAACAAGCACCAGCACTGTTTTTGCAACTCTCTTGCGGGATTCAATCTACGAGAAAATAATGCATATTTGGTATTAATAGCAATTAGTAACATGTGTTTATGTAGTTGGTGCTGATTTTCAAAGGGGTCTAAATGAATTAGTGGCCAAAAAAGCAAAATGGAAAAAAATCAAACCAAAACCCAATAGAAAAATAAAACTATTTCCTAATTGTTTTAACAAAGTATTTCCAGTGCAGAGCACATTCTCTTTCCGTTATAAATCACATGGCAATCTCTTCTAGACTAGAATATAAAAGTACAATAGTTAATGTGTCAGCTCACATGGATGAGGTCACCTTTGTAACTCCTGAGTTTAATAGGTTCATAATTACACAAAATCAACTCCATCCCTCGTTAGGAAAGCACGTACACTCACAATTAAATTAACGAGTCATAAACATGTGCTTAAGTGCATAACTGGATTGCTAATATTGGCTGAGTTTATGGAGCTTTTTATCCTATTATCAGGTCAAGATTTTGCACTCAAGAATTTTGACTTTATCACTATGATAGATTTTGGAAAACTGGATACCTTAATGCTTGATCGTAGCTTACCTGCTTACGGGCATGACCGTGTTCTTCTGCTGGCATGTTGGATGTACTTTTATATAACGTTCTGGCAATAAGAAAATAGTAGACAGAAATGACAGCTAAAGGTACAATATAGAACACTAAGAAGCAAACCAGGGAGTGAGCTTCCTGCAAGATCTTCTCAGATACAGGGTAGGGAGCACATGCCTCAAAAGTTACATTTTTCTCAGGATTGCTGAAAGAATACAAATCCGAAAAAATAGCCTCTGGGATAGCAAGTATCATGGAGATGATCCAAACACAGCCAGCTTTACAGCAGGTCTTCAGGAGCGCATCTGATGTCTGCAGTTCCAAGGGCTTAACGATGGCTCTGTACCTAAAAGCAAGAAACATCACTGTCAGAATGAACACAGAAATAATGGAAGCACTGACAGTGCAGACTTCCTGAGGATAAAGCCATCCCAGTTCTCACTAAACTAAGAGTGACAGAATCATCTTGGAAGTGAAAAACAGATACTAGGTCTTTGTGATTAAGATGGAAATGTAAAAGTTATTATATGTGTATTTTAGTGGACTGGCTGGCAGGGTTTGTCATTGAAGCCTTCCTAAGGAGAGATGACTTTTGCTGTTTGGATTAGGATCAGTAAGAGGAATCTTCTCTCCTATTTTTATGGCACTGCCTAGGAAGGTAAATGAGGGAATTAGTATGCAAAACTGGTAAAGGTATGACAGGTTAACTATTTTATAAATATGTGAAACCAAGAATAGACTCCACTCCTTTCTTCCATGTTCTTCAGATCCCAGCCAATTGCAGTGATCTGACTCCAAATAACGCTCCAGTATTCATTCATGCTTATAAAACAGGAGCTAACACTGCTGTTGATTTACGGCTGAGATTCTGCACCATGTGGACTGAGTCAGACATGTGAGAAAAATCTGAGTAAATCTATAGATGTGTGAAAATCTGTGTGGAAACGAGACATGGAAAAAGATGGATGAAGCCCAGGGAACAATATACCTCACTCCCAAAGTATCAGGGAGGCCCTACCATGCAGAAAGAGCCCCCTCCAATGGGGCACAAGACTAGCATGAAAGGAAAGGCAGTGAGGAAGGATCCAGAGGATAAACCAGATTAATTGTACCATTTCCCACAGGCTGAGGATCTGGCCTTTTCTCCTCTAGGCAAATTTAAATAACAAACTGCAAGCTGGACTGTTATTTATCAAATAAATATATTTTTTATTGACTTTGAGCTCTTCTAGCATACTAGAACATGATATTTTGGCATTGTTCACATAACTGGGCTTTCTGAGCTTTCTCAGTACATTTGCCCTGTGAAAATATAGTATGGAGAATTGACTAACAGCTACCATAAAGAATCAAATACAGAACTAAATGATAGTTTCTGCACTGACTTCATACAAGACCTTGGAGCTGTGATAGATAGGATGATTCAGAGAAAAGATCAGCTTAATATTCAGCAAAAAAACCAACACCAAACCCTAAAAAACCAATAAAAAAGCAAAATGTTAGGAATTATTAGGAAAACAATTGAGAGCAAAAGACTATTTTATATATTATCTGTATATCTTGTTCGTGAAGCTATTGAACATGTGCTGCTCTGCACACCTTAACTCAAAAAAGCCACATATCAAGGATGGAATATATCATGAATAGCCTGGAGAGGTGATGGGGACCACTCCCTCTTCTTGGACAAGAGCCATGGCCATCAAATGAAGCTGCATGCAAAGCGAAAAAAACAAGGAATTGTTTATGCAACAGGCAGTGATAGTCATTGCTAAACAAGTTCAAGAAAAAGCTGAACAAGGATCTAGGTGAGAAATCCATTGAGGCTATTAAATAGCAAAACCCACATCTGTTCAGGTGGTCGTCTGAAGGCTTAGGGTGTGAGTTGGATAGTGGTTTCTTATTTTTCCTGTTCTTTTTTCTTGCCCTTATACTGGCATTGCTGGGGTATTGGCCTACACGGACCCTTGATCTGATCCAGTGTGGTCATTCCTGTGTTGGCTGGGATTTTTTGGAGTACAGTGACAGTACTTCTTACATTATGCACATGTGAACTACTTGCTGTTACATACAATGTTGGCATACAAGACAAAAATCTTTTTCTCTCTTAATATTAAAATTGATGTTGGGTGTTTCTGCTCCTTCTTCATGCTCGTGCTGATTGAACTGAAATGTCATCTCAGTTTTGTTCATCCAGAAAAGAAGTGCATAAAAACCTGATTGTTTAGCTGCTCCTGACAGCAGTCAGGTGGGGGCACTGATCCCTGCTAACAGTGTTTTCACTGTAAGCTGAGTTTAATTTCAGGACCTCTGGGCTAAAATATCTCTAGAAAAGATGTATGAACTATAAAATAAAATACTTAAATTGTGCCCTCAAACCAGGACACGACGCTCACACTGACAATTACTACAGTATTGCAGTAGCTGTCAAACCACAAGAGTCATTAATTTGTCCCCCAGGCTGTTCTGTGTTTACTGTCGCCTTTCTACCCCACATGTCAGTCTTTTACATTCTAGGATTTTAGAGCCTCGCTGAGTGCATACGACAAAGGATTTCCCCTCAGGCAGTTTCCACAGTTTTATTTTTCATCTTCCCTGACTACTATAATGCACCACTAGATAGCACCAATACACTGTCATTTCCCTTCTTTAAGCAATTTCCTTTTTCTCTGCAATTGAGAAAAAAAAACCCAACCATACTGTACTTCAAGCTAATAAAAGGTCAAAAGACTTTAAGAGTCTTTCTCACTCACTGCATTAAAAAGAACTGCTCCAATTTTTCTAACAGACATTTTAAAATTAAATGGGAGAGTGGTTGGTTTTTGTTGAGGGTTTTTTTTCTTTTTAGTCTATTACAATGTGCCATTTAATATTGTGCAAAATAATAATTTCAGCTCTTTTATTAATTTCTAACTTCACACCTACGGCATCTCCAGGCAAATCAGTCACATCAGACCCACCTGTCAGCACTGAGAACAGTCAAGGTAAACACTGATACTCCAACTGAGGTTAACTGGATAAAAGACAGCAGCTTGCACCCAATTCTTCCGAAGAGCCAGGTATCCACAATGTAACGTGTTGCATCTACAGGCACACAAGTTAATAAAAGCAGTAGGTCTCCAAATGCCAGGCTGGTGATGAAGATGTTTGGAACAGTCTGCATTGATTTAATCTTGAAAAAGACTTTGATGAGTATAGCATTTCCAAGGAGACCCACTGAAATGATCACAGCGTACGTAACATAAATTGTGCACAGTATTTCTAATCCTGGAAAGGTGTCTTCAGTCCATTTTTCATTTGTGGTTTCATTATCAATGATTGGTTTCAGTTCTGTACCATTTGTAGATACACACAAAGTCTGATTAGCTGAATGCAAGTATACTTGAGACATTTCTTTAACTGTTTCTTCTCCCCAGGCTGGACTTAAATTGATCAAAAAATTGTTTAATATTTAGCTTGCAGCATATCAGCAAGGTCACTAGAAAGGTACAGATTTGTGCCTGAAAGTAAGATTCCCGTTGTACGTGCACTACTTTCATCCCCTTCTGGGTCTCCAAACATGCCTAGGAAAAATGCACACAGATCTTGTTCTGAACTGTGTAGGAGGTGGAGAATTTTTTTATTGGCTTTTCAGCTAGTGGAGCGGAGAGGGAGGAGGAAAAAAGAGAAAAGGGATTTCTTTAAAGATATTAGCTGAAATGATGGATGTTTGTTGGTTTGTTTGGTTTTTTTTTTCCCTTGGAAGTATCTGGCAAGTAAATATTGTATTGCAATTACTGTAGTGTTAAGGTTTGCATATTATCTAGCACATGTTGAGTATTTTTCAAAATGTTCTAAAAATTAAATAAAATACAAACCTGAAGTAGTTTTCTCAATAGTACGGGTAAGCATAGAACATACTAATTTAACATGAAACTCTACAGTATACCTTAAAGGCAGATAAAATATCTCCAAATATATATAGTGTTTGTTGAAAAAGCCACGGAGACAGCCTACGCTTGTCTATTCTGTGATTAGCGTCTTCATCACAGAAATGCAGTGACATTCCAAAACACAATATAAAATAGAAACTTATGGCCAGAATCCTGCTACCCCTTACAGTAAAGCTTACTTTTTGTCTCTTGTTACAGTCCCATTGCCATCCAAACCCAAACTTGTGCTGAAGTTTGAACAGGTTTCTTGATAGTTGCTGTATGGAAGCCTCTTCTCTTGTGATAATCCATGTGTTTGTTGGCTTTGGATGGTACAGCTGATGATTTGAGTCTTCTGGGAGAAAAATAATTTTTCATTAAGCTACCTCAATCAAACATGTCAGTACTATGGGTTTTCTTATCTTTAGATTAGTTGACAGTCAAATCTGAAACTGTTCTGTGGTGAACCCCTGGCCAACTTTAATGTAAACGAAGGTATAAGAAATGAGACCTGTTGGGTTAAATATCCTGAAATGAAGAAACGCAAGATCTCATTTATAAATAATGGAAGTAGAAAAGATGTCTTTATGCCTTGAAAATGAAGAGCAGTAGCCAGAGTATTTTTTCCTCCAAATTGTTCTTCAGCTGTGACATTTGGGTGGAGAAGGTACCCTGCTTAAATCACAAAAGCCATCTTATAGCCAAGTCCCTTTTCTTTAGCTGCACACAAACCAACACACAAAATCAAGTTTGTTTCATTCACTCAAAAAAACTCCCCTAAAGTACTAGTGGTGAAAAGTCTAATTTTCCCTTTGGCAGTCCCAATCCTTGCAATCACAACTATGCCATAGGTGTTGGGTGGTGTACCAGATGGTACATGGTAAATCAGATGGAATACCAGTGCTATGGCCCAGTGGAAGATGGATGGAGTCACGCATGAGAAAAGGATGCATGGGTTAAAAATTCCAATTAAGTTTTTTGAAAGTGCTTTTAGAAGAGAAGTTCTTGTCACGATCAACCATAATATGTCCTTTTATGCTGGTGCAGTACGTAGGTTGCTCACAGATTTAGGTGCCTTTGAGGATGCCCGATTATGTTGTCCACCCACTCTGGCACTGTGCATTATATTTAATATAGAGTTCGGCAACTGTAGCAGATTGTGACAGCTTAATGTCAGATAGTTACATAAAATGTTTAGATTTCCTGTACAGGAGAAGTAGGGTATCACCAAACACTGGGAACTAACTGCTATCCACCAAGTGTTGAATAGTCAAGAGTGGCATCTGAATGAAGCATCAGGTGTTTAGCTGAAACTGGAATTTAGCTGAAAGAAACTCGTTACTTGCATTGAATTGCTCTAGAGATTGGTTGATGCACCAAAGTTCAGCTAGAAGCATGGATCCCAGCCTCTTACAGTCCCAGAGCTTCCTGAGCCATCCGACAGATTAGGGCTGGCACCATGAATTCTGAGGCTTGGTTTATTCTGTCACTCAATCATTTTCTGTGGTGGGATAGAGGACCTGAACTGATACCCCTCTGTCAGAGACAAACCCGAGGACTGGAGACTCTTGAGGTCCTAACGGTTGGTTTTGGGGATGATTCAGGTATGAAAGGAAGGGTGACGGACCTCCCAACCCTTATTTAAACTTCTTTAGGACACCAGTGTGTGCCACAGATGAAAGCAATCCCACAAAGGGGCAAGGGCTTAAAATTCTTTTTATTCCTGGTACTTCACGTGCTTTTTATTCCAAATTGGACCTGTATTCATGTATCTGAACCTGGATGCTCATTCTGATGCGTCACACTTTAGAAGCCCTAATTACCTACAAACACAGACACATTTGCCCTCCTCTCTCTCTAATAGACCACAGTATATGTGTCTAACCCATCTCACAGCAACATTAAATTCTACTTGGTTTTCTCTTTCTGCTGAGAGATTGTAATTTTCCCAGCTTTCTGCCTCCTTGGGGGAATCTGGCAGAAGGAAGCTCCTTTGTTTCTCACAATTCTTCCTGCAGTCCTTGTATTACTCAAGGTTTTTGCTCGTTGGCCAGGTTTCCTCTCTGGGCAGCGTAAGACAGTGTCTCAGTTATTTGTTTAGAGATGAAAAATATTATTTTGAAAAAGCACACAAAATAACATTCTCTAGTCTCACCAAAAGCCTGAAGGACAGATAGTAAACATCAAAAAAGCAATTTATTCACGGTGGTAGAATTTCAGTGCTTCTGTCATCAATTCTGTCTGCTCTTCATTAGTGTCATGAGTAGAAACATAGCAGGAGAAAACACACCATGTTTTTAGCACAGATTCCAATAGCTTTCAGTTCTGCAAATCCAGCTGAAAAGAAAGAGAATAGCTTCATTATTCCAAACAGTAAACAACTCCAAGGCGTTATTTCAGAGCTCTGTCTACCGGTGAAAAGAAATTTGGGTAATTCTGGCTATTGTTTAAAATACCAGAAAACACACAAAACATTCATGGAAAATGAATGTTCCTTTTGAACTCTATGCTGCAGAAAAAGCTCAAATACTCAAGAGTATATCATTTAGCTGTATTTTTAATGCAAATTTTCTGTTTTAATGCAGTGTGACTGCTGACTTAAGTCATTTCCATGTGCTGTGTAGTATCACCCACTCAGAAAAATCTCTTTCAGAACCATTTGCTCTGCTCCAAGCCAAGATATGGAGAAAAGAGCCAAAATCTTAACTCCCATTAAAGGGATTTATTTTCCAAAATTGTGATTACTTTGTGTAGCACAGTTTTATTATTTCAGTATACACTGGTCATGCAGAATTGATTAATATTTATACAAATATGTCAAAATGCTTTGTCTTTAGAGTGATAGGTACACACAACTGATACACAGTGAACTACAGCTATATCAGCCAGCCACGGGGTGGGGAGGGGGCAAGGGGGTATGTGTTAGGATTATTTTAACTCAGTTTCTTAAGTTATTATTTGTATCCTTTCTGCATAAAACTATTTAGTTGTCTTAATCCTTCTTTTATGTCTCAAACTCATTTTCGACCCTTGCTTTAATTGTCTCTCCTAGCAATTTCACCATCTGTTTATCGCTGGCTGATGTATCTCTCTGTCTTTCCGCCGAGCGAACTGACGTTTATGTTCTTGGGGTGTTAATGGCAGAGAGATACCGAACAGCTTGTCTATTCTAGTCCTGAATTTTGCTAGATTCTGCTGTGGTATCCTCTCTTATAAAAGGCTTTTCTCAGATTAAGATCTCTTCTCTGGATGAGCCTGATTGCTGTCCCCATGCCCAGACTGTTCACCCCTGAGCAGGACTCTGCCATGGGGTCACTGTGGGCACATTCCTCTTACTCTCCCTTGGAGCTGGAAAATTGATTTGAAGGCTAGCATTCTGCCCAGATCAGTGTAAGTCTTTCCCTTTCAGCAAATCTCAGGAGCTTTCTTTTTGGGTTGTCTTCTTTTCACATAAAGATGAAGGAGGGCTTTTTGCCGCTCCATCAAGAAGTCCTGACCTGGGCTTCTTTAACAACTCTCGCTTCTGAGCTGGACTCTGTGGTTATAACTAGAATTATGTGATCCGAAATACCTTTTTCTTCCTACTGTTTTCTGAGCTGGCTTTGCCACCTTTATGTTGGGAAGAGGGATCCCTGCTCTAGGGATGACAGTCTCAGGGATGGTTGTGCATAATTGCCCTGTTTCTGACTTGTGTCTGTGCTTCAGCTGTAGTGTCTGCTCATAAACTGAAATTGCCACTAGGGTGACAAGTAATGGCGAGATGAGTGGACAAAGAATATCATAACTCCCGTCAGTAGTAAGAATGAAGGCTTTATCTGACAGCCATTTCATGGTTTGTGTGACTCATGTGACTCTTCCCAATCAATTTTCTAGCATTCAGACAGGCAAATATTAAATGGGAAAGCCTGGATGCACACCTGGAGCAAGTGCTGATGTCAGAGACAGCGATCAATGTTTAGAAGAAATTGCTAACACATCCAGGGCTGTTTCCAGTTCTGCTCTGTCCTACTGTGAGAATGGGAATGAGTAATTTTCGTGCACTATGTTTGCGTCCCCCCCCAAACAGAGAGGATGTCACCTCCCTGCCTTGCCAGGTGTCCCTTTCGGAGCCACCAGCATTGGGCAACGGGGAGGTGGGTGAAGTAAGGCACTTTCTGTGCTGGTTTTCTTCACTTGTGAGCACAAGAGCTTGGTTTCAGTGTCTGTCACCCTGACATTTTTCACCAGTAAGTGGGAACGTCTTTTTGCCTTGTATTTTGACTTTTTTACCATTGCCTAGTATCCTCAGCAGTTGGAGACAAAACTACAGAGCTATTAAAGGGGAAAATATTTTTGTAGGATACTTTAATGACAATTTTCTTGACTGTGTTACATTCACAGCAGAGTATAACCATTCATTGTCAAAGGCTACCCATTTAGGGGAAAAATATCTTGGTTTATACCAGAGTGTATCTCGCTTTTACCTGTGTGGAGTTGATTCTGCACCAAGGGCAGTGGGAGCTGTGCAGGCATCTGGGACTCAGGGCATCGAATCCTGCAGCCATATTTGATTGAGACTGCATCCTTGTATTTTGGAACTAAAGATGAGCTATCCGGTTACACTTCTAAATACCTCAAGACATATCAACATGTCTAGGAACAAAAATAACACTGTCCCAGCCCTCAGGGTAACAAAGATGGGACAGAAAGTCAGTTTGGATGAGCTGTCAGGAGCACCAGTCAGTGAAACAGCAACAAGACAGGTATCTTCTTGGTTAAAAGCTAACAAAACAGCTTCTGATTCTGTCAAAATGTCTATTCAGGGGAGTTAGTGGGATGCAGTCTGCCTGTGGTGGGATCTCAAGTGCTGTCATTAATGGCTCCAAATACCTTTTATCCTGTTTGTCCAGTCTTGCATCCCTTCCAGCCTACTTTTCCTCAGCCAGTTTCAGCAGAGGAATGGCTGGTGAAATACTGGTATCATTCTTCAGAAAAGAGAGAAGCATAAATATTGGAATGTATCCTTGAATTTCTTCCATTACAGGAACAATCAGGCAATGAAATAATAAAGCAAGCATAATTCTTTTGGGCATCCTTGAAACGCTCAGTGATACATTTAATTTAGAACCATTAGAGTGCCATTACATGCTAAATACTTTCTGGTGCCTAAAAGCACAGAGTATTTTGCAGTAAGACTTAACAATTATCTTATGCAATAGGTAATTATCTTCCTGGTATTTTGATTTTTAATCTCACATCACTTCTCATAATGCCATTTCTTTCGTTGTCCCAATAATAACTGACTGCTAAATTTAGAAAGAATTCTGTATCTTGGGTGTAAGTATTGCTAAGTTGTATCGCTAACCACCACTAGATTCATAAACTGTCAGAAAAATTAAACAGGCTGCACTGACCTTTAACTGTCAGCCTATGTAATATTTATCTCTCTCATGCTTATCAAAGTGCAGTACATACATTGAGCTTTAGCCACTTGTCTATGTGGACATAAAAAGTCTCCAGGGACACTTGAGTGGGTCTGCATCCACTGACTCACTTGGTACAATGGTGGTGGATTTTTGTGCTGGTCTAAATAGCAAGATGGAAGTGGAGAGGGTTTTGCCCAAGTCACCACAGCTGCCACAGTGATTTTACTGTCATTTTTTAATTTATTTTACATCATCTAACCTGTTGTTAGCAACCCACTGAGATCTGACACCAAGTAATTGTCTTCATAGATAAACAAACTTTCAGAAATCCTTCTTTCAATGGTTTAAAATAGAGCACACACTTCCTGGTGTATGCATTGCTAAAAATAACCAATCTAGGAGTAAATGAGAATGACTTAGAATTAAAGGAGCTTTTAGATTTCTGCTTTCTCAGGGAGCTGGCAGAGTCAAGGGATACAATCAAAACCTTGGGGAGGAGAATGTGCTTGTCCCGGTAATGTGCTGCTGCTCATCAGGTCACATTCATGCCAGAGCTGTGGAATCATTTAAAATTATCAGAATGTGAATCACAAGCCCATCACAATTTTTTATTAGGTTTGTCTTTGTGCATGTCCTCTTCCTGTGAATACCACTAATGCTCAGCTCTGTGACAGAATGTCAGCACAGACACATTGGAGAGGAGCAAATGTAGTGGTGCCGATGCAGAAAATAATATTTCAGCCCAAAGAAAATTACCCATCTTCATTCTGGCTGACAACCTAAACAATGCCATGCTTGAAACATCAATGATACAGTGTTTAGCTGGAAAAGCCATGAGGCATATGATGGAGAGTGGAAGCGAGCTAACTGCCTTCCCAGAACAAACAGCGCTTTGCATTTTACATAAGCAAGTTGACAGGTTTGTAAAAACTGATTCCAGATCTTGCTTTTTGAATAGAAAAAGATAATCAATAGGAAGAAAGGAGACCTGACATCACTCCATGCAGTGCAGCTTGCTCTTCTTCCCACTGTTATGCCCCCAAAGCAGGAAAAACACTGATAGATCTGCCCAAGAAATTGGACCATTTCCAGCCATTTCACTGCAGCCTGAAAAGTCTTAAGTATTCCAGCACTTTTCTCACTATTTGTCCAGCTTTTATCCAAATCTTTGTTGCTCCTAATCATTTAAGTGTTATGAGAACATTTAGCAAAAACTTGGGAAAATCAAGGTACATTTCATCTTTTATCAGGAATGTAATAAAACAATTACAATATGCAAGAGACAAGGCCAGTCTCATGTTACTCTCTTATTGATCCTCTTTTGCTGCCTTTTTATTTTAAATTAGAGTAATTGAAAATAGAGTTGGGAGGACTTTCAACAGCTCTTCCAGTCCACCCTTTGCCGTAAGGTGAAACCAACTTTACTTATTCTGGCAGATATTTGTCTTATCACTATGAGTGTTTTTTAAGACCTGCAGTGATGGCAATTCCATATGCACTCTAGACCACTTATTCCTTAAAATTAGAAATGGTTACCTAATGTCTAGTCTAGATTTAAGCCTATTGCCTTCTGTCCCATGAGGTGTATGCAAAAAGAATTACTGTGCGGAGGACAGTGAGGGTCAAAGGATGGCAAAGAAGGAAGTAGGGTCAGACTGTCTGTCCCCTTAGACTTACTGATATCACAGCAGAGACAAACTGGTGCAAAAGTAGTTTGGGGGAGGACTAAAGCTCCAGTTCCTCCGAGGTTCCCTCCTCATCCTGGCAGCCCCCCTGGAGTGTGCAGCAGCTGGGTGAGGAGGGCAGGGGCGCTTGGGCACAGATTTGGCACCCAGTGCCACAGCCCAGCATGTCCCACTTCTTGGCAGGAAAACTTGTACTCAGCAGCAGGTGATGGGACAAGGAGTTTGCTAATGAAAATACAGAATACAAGCAGAGGATGACAGTTCAAGGGTCCAACATATCACACTGTATTTTATATTCATTTTCTTTCTCATTGAAAGCCATTTCAAGTTACAAACAAGTGGGCACAAGGTGGAACTTGTTTGCCTGTTTTTAATGCTACCATTTCTATCAGAAAGCCAAGGAACTGAAGGTGATCTGTCTAATTTCAAGTAGGCTGGCTGTAGCTACTGTACATTGAAATACTCATCTTTTTCCACTAATTGCCGTGTGGGAGTTATTCACAGAATGAAAGATACTTTTGTATTTGCTATCGTACATACCGGCTCTAAGACATCGCTCTGTTATATTTTTTTTACTTCTCTGTCATTGGTACAGGTTAGTATTTTATATATTAGCAAGCATCACAAAATCTTTGTTTGAATGATGCAGAGAAAAGCATTCAAAACTGAAACTAAGATTTGGCTGAGCAGGCAATTTACTGATTCTAACACATTTTTTGAAATAAGGCCCCTCTTAAGTAAAAGAGGAAAGTTAAGTCTCTCTTGTGATGTTATGAAATGGAGTTTACCTCCTGCTGTATTAACAGTAAAGTATTACTAAAGGGCAGACTTCTTCATCACCACCTGCAAAGACGGTAGGATTTTACCTGCTATTGTGGTGGTTTATTTGCAGGAGAGGTGATCTGAAAACTTTATTGCACATTTGGATATCCTCTGGAGGTTGGCGTTGCAATTTATCTTGTTTCCACATTCCATTGGAAGGTACTGGATATTAGGTTCTGAGGATAAGTATCAGAGGCAGAAGAGAGCAGAGGGATCACAGGAGGATGTAAAGAGAAAAAAAAATAGAGGACAGACTATGAGTAGGGCTAATGACAAGGAATGGTACGTTTCCAGTCTCTGTTTAACAGGAGGGCTAATCTCAGAAACACGTGGACCAAATCCTTATGTGGTCATAGGACTTAAGTCTATAGTTTTAGCTCTATAATTGTGTCCAGAGTGATAACTGTACACAAAAAGTAATTATTTAGATCAACATTTATTTCTGACCGACACAAAAGAGAATCATCATTACATCATCAGAAGAAAACAAGTCCAGTATCAATGCCAAAATCTTGCTTTCTGTGGACAGTGCAGCCCTGTATCCATTGGTAGAATTCTTTGTGAACAAGGATGTTTGATCGCATCATCTTCTGGAGGTACAGCACTCGGGTTGTAATGAACTTCAGCTATGGAAAAGAATTAAGGAAAACTTTCCATGATTATAATTTCTTTTAATTTCTTTAGAAAGCAACCTGACTACGCACAACTCACTGGTGTCTTTGGAGAAATAATAGAAATCAGTGTGTTTCCAAAAAGCAAGCAGGAATGTTTGGTGCTCTAGGTCATGCATCCTTTTTGCAGAATATGGGTCTGCAATGATTTCTCCATCTTGGAAAGCAAAATTTCCTGCTGGGATTCTTCTGGATTAAACAAGCTCACAGCAGGTCCTGTTCAGCTTTCTGTAATCCCCAAGATCTTTGCTTTTTTGGGAATGCATGAGGTAGATGCTCCCTAACTGGAAGCGGGTCCTATGAGAGTGACAGCCAGCTGGCACGTGATGGAACAACTCTTGGGTGCTTAAGGCTGAGCAGAAAGTTCCCATCCTTTTGGAGAAGAGCCATACCAGGATCTTAAAGGCTTTTTTTACTTTCCTTAGTGCAGCAAAAGCCACCTGTAGCACAGCCATTAACCCCCAAATTAGGTCTGGCAGAGACAAAGCAGGGAAATGTTTCCTATTTATTTCCATTGGTTGAGATTTGACAGTCACCATAGGGAAGTTACTGCTTTCTAGTCTATGCAGTGCCCACTGTTTTTCTTACCAATCCTAAAATTTCTGTCTGGAGAAGTCCTGGGATGGAAATCTTAACCATTGAAAGTTGAACTTCTTCCATTAGAATGTAGCTTCCACAAAGCCTGAGGTGGTGAGGTGAGGTTTAAATGCCTGGGTGTAGATCTAGCAGTCACACCTGACCCACTCCAGTCTGAAATCAGAGAGTGAAAGGCACAGTAATAAAATTCTCTACAGGTCCCACATCTCAAACTACTAGAGATCAGGGAGGAGGAAGGTCTGTGCTTGCTTCTTGTGCCAACCGTGGACCCACCCTGAAACTCTGCAGCACAATATAAAATACCTGCTGCTAACATTCACATGAGTTCTGTCACACTTGTGCAGGTGGGGCTGGACACCAGCAATTTACTCTTCTATTTCCCCATTATGGTCCCAGTTTAGTAATGCTAATCTGGATGAGGTCACACGGAAGAAGACAGGAGGCACATGAAGGGATGGAATGGCAGCCTTACTCTTACTGTATTGCACAGCATCATGCTCGAGGGAGAATACCCTGTGTGCTACTGACAGCTGAATTCCCCCCCTGCCACATATTCCACAGTAGCACGCAGTGCACAGCTCTACTGTGCACAGGACATATGTGTTCATACAGGATTTTTAGTCTGGTTTTCTGAAAAGACTAAAGCAACTGATTTATCTTCTTCTCTGTTATACCCATTCATAATGTCAACTAATTTTGACAGAAGTTCTTAAATTCTTACAAAATTCTGTGAAAAGTCAATATCACTGGGGTAGCCCAGAATGAGCCACAGCTTGTGTTATTTCTTACTGAGCAGAATCTTAGAATAATTTCAGCTGAAGGGGACCTCTGGGAGTCTTCACTCCAGCCTCCTTCCCAGAGTTGGATCAGGTTGGTCAGGCACCAATTCAGCTGAATTTTCGCACTCTAATGAAAGAGACTTTCTCCACCACTTCTCTGGGCCAATGTACCCTCATTGTGTGTATAATGAGTTTCCTTATCTTTATTGGTAATTCACCTAGCTGCAACTTGTGTCCATTGCCTCATCTTCTTGCTGTCTACCTCTGAAAAGCCTGTCTCTTCCCTATAACTGTCCCTCTGATTGCCAAAGGCAGCAATTACATCTCCCTTCTCCTTTCCAGGCTGAGCAAACCCTGCTACCATGCATAAGAAATAGCTATGACTATGTGCAATATCCTGCATAAGTTTCTGAATCACGGCTTTATGAAGACTGGAAGGACACCAAAAACATAGCTCATGTAAGGGAACACTGAATGGCATGTGAGAACAGAATTACAGACCAAGCTGAAATCTTTCTTTGAAATCTGAGGTTTTTACTGCATGCTGTCACCCCGTCATCATATCATATAAGCAAGTAATGGAAGAGGATAAAGACCTATTAAAGAACAATTATCTAATGCAATGCAAAAAGACTATTGAGGGGAGCCTTATTTCTTACTGTAGAATGAATGTGACACCAGTACAGGCAAAGACTGACGAGTCAAGCTAAACAAAACCCCTCAAAGCTTACCGGAATAATTATTCAGATGAATTCTTCCCCAGCAAAAGTGCATTCGACACTGCTTCAGTACTTCTTCCTTCATTAGGCAGTGAAAGACAAAGATAAAGAACCCTAAAGAAGGAAGAAGAGAAATTCACAGGTTTCCAGGTGGGTTCTCCAACCTGCTGTCCCTTTTCAAAACTTTTTGTGCACCACCCAGTTACCAGTATGATATGTATGGGCAGAGAAGTGGTTCCTGAGCCAGCATCGTCTTGGCCCAGGATTGCACTAAGAGCCCTTTATGCTTATGAAAGGGTAATGAACAGAGCTTTCTGCAGATTTGTATGATAATAATCTGCAAGTCACAGTAGATTCTATCAACCATTTTAATGATGAAAAGGATTGAGCCAACTACTGAAAAGATGCTGTTATTGGAGCCCACGTTTCAAAGGCCTTTAATAATCTATCACAGCAACGCTATCTAAACTTCACTATCATCCCACTGCAATGGATTTTTTCTATTAAAAAACCTAAACACTCTAACACAACAGCTATATGAGCACCTCTCTTCTCCCATGCTTGAATGAGAGATTTTACAAATTTATTTCTGTTCCACAGCCCTAAAGTGTTGTATTTATAGAAGTACTCCATTCAGAAATTACCTTGCAAGGTGTTAAAAATGCTGAAGAGGTACAAGAAAAGTATCCTCACTGCTCCCCAGGCAAAAAAGACAAAGCCCCAAGTTAAGCCCAAAAGGAACATCAAGCTGATAGCACTTTTGAGGTCTTGGAGAAAACGCCTTTTCCAGATTCTGGATCTCTTTTGTGTCCTTGATTTGACGGAGTTGATTTGAAGGAGAACAGTGATAAACATGGCTGCATTCATCAAAAATATTAAGAAGACATAAGCCACAACAGAGATGTAAAACACTACGTTCTCTTGAATCCAGCAACTGCAAGAAAGGGAAGTGTGTATTTAATAATGAGTTTTGTGAGCAGTGAAGCTAATGAAGTCTGGTATCCAAAATAAGTCTCCTATATGGTTCTCCAGTACCTAGTAAGGGGCATTCCCTAATGCCCATTGCTTTCCCCCAGCAAGGACATTCATAGAACCTCTCCACTTGCCTTTTTAATGGATGTTAGAGAAATGCAATAACTTTGAGAGTTTAATATTTATGTCAAATTCAAATAAACCTGACAATTGTTTCACAGCTTAATAGTGTACACATACAAAGACATGCTGCCTTAGGAAAACCAACTTAAATATGACTTAATTAGGAGTAATAGTATAGCACAGAGATTAGCTTTTCTTCAGACATAAATTAGTGAGTTTTACTGCCTTTTTGATAAAGATGGGTAACAGTTTTCCCTCTGAGGTGTCATGGGGGTGCGTTGCCTCTCTGATGGCATAGAATTCAAATATTCCAGGTAATCTTCACAAACAAGTGATCAGGAAGCAGGCAAAAAAAAAGGGAGCATTCTTTGCTATAAAAACCTTTTTAAAAGGATGAAAGAAAACAGTGTTTTCCCACTGGAAAAAAGGGGAGGTTGAGATGATTTACATAAAAGAATCTGAAATGCTGAAGAGATAGTGATGTGAATTGACATAAAAAAAACAGAAGCAAACATGCAAAATACTAGAGCAATTATTCTGCCTTTAGGTTTTCACAGAAACCTAGAACACGCAGGTGCAAATGCAAATGTTCCATCAGGCTGAGTTAATGTCACGTAAAGAAAGAGTTTTTCCAGAGTTAAACTGGAGCTGACTGGCAGAAAACCTCCCTGTCCTCAAACCTAGTCCAGTGATGTGAGAGTTACTGCATGTAGTAGCCATACAGTCCAAAATGATCCACCAAACCAGAACCACTCAAAGGAGAAGGTTAACACAGGGCAGGAAAGACAAAGGAGAGAAGTTGTTGCCTTCTGGCTATTTCTTCTATCTTTAAGACACTCTAGTGACCATCAAAAAACTTAAAGTATTATACTTACAAATTGCTGAATGGGTTGGTCTCAGAATGTGATCCATTGCCATAGAAGTCTTTATTTACAATGAGCACAATACTAATTACAATAGCTGGTGTCCCTTATACAGAAGGCAAGAGAAAAAGAGATATTTAGATTAAAAAGAAAAAAAAAATGGAGAATATAGAAAGTTGTCAGATAATCTCTGATGAGTAATTACAGCAGACGTGTATCTTGGGATCACAGTCTACTCCTAAAGCTCCGTCTGAAATGAATGTCATTAAATGTGTGGCATAGCAGGTTTAATCTCCTTATTTATGTAATTTACAAATTATTAAGCCTAAAAATATCTGTGTTTGCAAAATGTTTGTGAGTGTTCAAACATCTCCAGAAGGGATCCAATCTGGTAAAATAAAACAAGCTGATTATTACAAAAAGCAGAGTGTCAAAAGATAAGTAGATCTCAGAGACAGACACTCTTCAGACAGCATTTTATCAGTCTTCCCTTCCACTCATTTCCCATTTCCCACATTTCTTTCAGTTCTGTTTTTTCTGTTGAGAATGTCTGTTTCCAACAGCACCATCACGGGTGGCTGCCTCTGAGGACTGTTACGTGATATCAGACCTAAGGAGAGAGATGATGATACACTGCACACTATTCAAAAGCCTTAAAACAACCTTTAAAACAGTGCCTATAGGTGACCCAAACTGCAAATTCTGCGCTGGGTCAGTGCCTCTGATAACCCCTTTTCTAACAGCTGAGCCAGCATTTTGGGTCCTTTTTGTTCTGTTTCTCCCGAACAAGTTGCTGATGCTCAGTGCTGGGAGGAAAGGTGAGTCAGTGAAGTCCTCAGGAGAGATAGAAATGAAATTCAGATCCACTCCCCAAGGGGAATCATGCCTGGAATGGCAGGTAAGGACAAGAGGCCTGGAGAAGGAGATCAAAATGACCTCTGAGCATCAACAACACAGGGGTGAAAGCTGTGGGCAGCTCATACTGCTTCAGGCGTGTCACTGGCATGAGGTACCATGAGAAATCATTCCTGTAAAGAGCAGCAGGGGTAGGGAAAGCAGCCCATTTTTGCCTTTCCTTCCTTATAACTCTGTGCAGGGAGCAACAGGTGTTTTCTGCTAATGCCTCCCTGGGCAGAAGAAACTTAAGCTGAACCTGCCTGGGAGGAAGAAATCCATCCTTACAGCTTAGGGTGTGCTCCACATGTCTACTAGCTCAGTGTCCTAATTTACTTTTGCAAATACGCCCCTATATTAGAAAAGTTAATGAGCACAGAAGTGGAGAAGAAATCTGTTTACTTACCCCAGCCAGCAATACAGCATTTGAGGATGTACTTTGGGACATAAACATTGAAAACTTTGACAAGAACCAAGTAGAAGTGGACAGACTCCAGGCACATCCACGTGAAAGCCGCAAGAAGGAAATAGTGAAGGAGCATGGCCACAGCAATGCAAAGGCTGGGCTGGTCAAAGGAAGACAGCCAGGAGTTGGTGAGGAAGACCATGTTGAGCATCAGCAGTGCGGCACAAAGATTAAGGAGGATTTTTGAAGGGTTGTCTCTCCGCAGCTTTCTAAAAAGAAGGAGAAAGTCACAAAGTTATTGCATGAGCTGGGCTAGGTACATTCCCTAATGCAAATTAGCACAAATGTGTGTTCAGCATGTTAATAAATTAACTTTCTGTCATATAAGTTGTGTCTACCTTAGTGTTTTGTATCAAATCACTAGTGTGCTTTTGAAGCAGATCTCCCAGCCTGAAAAAGCAGAACTTCTATATACATGGAGACTCACTAGGTTTTTCACATTTGGTGGAGAAGAGACAGCCTTAATATCATCTTTTTACTGCTGCATCAAATATTATTGTTACTGCTATATTACTGGATTATGAAAACACCCACTGTTACTTAAATCTGGGGCCTCATCATGCCAGGAGCTGCTGGCGCACACAGTATAAAACAAAACCTATCCCAAAGGACAAAACACAAGAAAGACCAAACGCAAGAGAAGAGAAAAGTTTCCCTATTTTACTGTAGATATCATCACAGTCTATATACACGGAATACTCCAGATTGCTGACATCATCCAATGTATAGTCAATATTCTAGATTCTTGACATGGTATCTTACCCATGGCCATCTGTAAATTTATGAAATGACAGAAATTTAGGAGCACAGAAATTGCTGAACAGTTCAGACCAGTGCTTGTATTGAAGCATGAGGATTTGAATCCCTCTTATTTCATTTTATTTCAGTCACAGGCCAGAACAGATCAATATTTAGACTGTCTTCCCTTCTGTGCATCACAACATCAAATATTGCCGAACATTCTTATGGCTGCTGCAAAATCATTTTTGCTAAAATGTGAATAGCAATGTAAGGAAAAGGATCAGACTTACTCCAGGGCTAGGTATGTCACCAGGGTTATACCCAAAAAAAGGGAAGAAGCACCACATCCTGTATTGCTTAGCAAGGTTAATATATGATCGTGTGTGACATCTATCTCTTTCCGGGACAAGTCCTGTGTTATAAGATAAAGCATCACAGTTATTTGCCATAACAGATAAAGAAAACTGCTTTCCACATTTTCACATTGATAAAGAAATAATTTTATATTCTGCTTACTGTGACTTTTCCATTAATATTTTTATGTTTCTTATTGTATAGTCCTACAGAATATCCAAACTAGTAAAAATAGGCAGTATTTAAAGTATCCAGCTGTGCAGCTAGAAAAGCTGTACTTCAGAAACCACAAATTCAAGAAGGATTCCAGGCTCTTGCCAGAATTATTCCACTGGGAGCTGGCTTTGTAGGAGAAACTCTACTTTGTTTCAGTGGCAGCTGCCACTCTTGGGAACCGCACAAACCTGCAAAATGTCTTGGAGCATGGGAGGACCCTCCACATCCAGAAAGCATCACTCTGCAAAAATCATCCAGGGGCTAGCCCTGATCCTCCACAGTTGCTGTTGGGAGGGATGGTGAGAGGATTTTCTTGTTCCCTGACACAGTTTCTCTTCTATTTGGTAAAACTTTGAACTTCAGTCTCGTAACCTACATCTCTGGTGTACAAGTGGTGTTAAATAACTACGCTGATTACTACCGTGGCAGTGCAGGCAAGGTGTGATCTTAAAATCAAACTGAATTCTCTTCACTTGAATAGAAACTTTAGCAATTTGTCTGAAATCTGTAACATCTAAATTCCTTCTTGCAGAACTCTCATTTTCACTATCGGGGAGGGCTTTGGTGCCCTCTTTGGTGAGGCTGAGCTCTGGGGGAAGCCAGGCAAGCATCTGAAAAGGGATGGCCTTACCCCATTGTGGAGGTTGTACCCTACTGAGATCAAACAGTTTTAATCTACTTGGTTTGCTTTGACTTGCTCTAACACTTGGCATTTGTGGCATCTCATCTCAGGCAGTCATCTAATTTTTGGGCATTTGGCTTTTAGATGCAGTTTCCTCTGTATTATAGAGAAATAAGAGATGATAGTTAATGACATCTCATATATTTATATTAAACTTCCCTTTATGATGGAGTGTAGATCTACTTACTGTTTTACATTAAGATGTAATGTCATTAGTTGCCACTGACAGGTAATAAATTTAACACACTATTTCCAACACAGCAAATAACACATTAATGTTGATTAAGTTACGTTGCAAAGAAGTACAAACTACATCTGTAAAATGAATTTACCTTGAAGCAAGTGACATTTAGAGGACTTTACACCATAAAAATTGTTATACACTTTTGTTTGTTATTACTGATTTTGGCAAAAATTGCAGCTACCTAATAGCTTGTATAGATATGAATCTCTCATCTCTCCCCAAAACCAGCGACGACTTTGTTTAGTGCCACGGGACTTTTCTGGAGATGATTCACACTTACCAGTAAGACTCCAAAATGGGTAAGATGGTTACAAAAACAGATTGTGTAATTCATATCTGTATATTCCATTTCACACCCCGATGTATTCCAACCACCCAGTCCATCTGTGTAATAGAGAAAAAGGGATTTTTAAGCAGAGTTAGTCATGCTCAGTCATTTATAGCTCTGCAGCATGCAGAATGTGTGAATATGAGCTCAAGTTAGTACAGATTGCAGGGTCATTTAGCAGCACACAAGTGAGATTTCACACAGGAACACATCTTATATAGTTGCCTGAGAAGCTCAAAACTTGGATGAAAGCCTTTGGTGGAATGAAGAAATATTTAAAGTATTTTACATGCACACGGAGAGAGCAGGAAGGTAAGGAACAGTGCGCTGGACTAGATTATGCTGCAGGGTGTGGAAACACAGAAGGCAAGAAATATTTACAGGGCAGAGGATTTCTTTAAGCAGAGTGTAGCATTTAAAAAAAGCCTGATCTAAGAGTCAGAGCCCCTCTGCTGTGAGGACAGGCTGAGAGAGTTGGGGGTGTTCAGCCTGGAGAAGAGAAGGCTCCATGGAGACCTTAGAGCCCCTTCCAGTCCCTAAAAGGGCTACAGGGGAGATGGGGAGGGACTCTTGATCGGGGAATGTAGTGATAGGATGAGGGGGAACATTTATAAACTGGAAGAGGGGAGATTTAGATTAGATATTAGGAATAAATCTTTCACTCTTAGGGTGGTGAGACCCTGGACCTGGTTGCCCAGAGAAGCTGTGGCTGCCTTGTCCCTAGAAGTGTTCAAGGCCAGGTTGGACAGGGCTTTGGGCAACCTGGTCTGGTGGGAGGTGTCCCTGCCCAGGGCAGGGGGTGGAACTGGATGATCTTTAAGGTCCCTCCCGACCTAAACCATTTTATGATTCCCTAGTAAGATTAAATTTATGACCTTATTAACATGGTGTGTATGGTGTATTCAGAAGCTAAGTTTCTGGTTTTAAAAATACATATATTCTAGCATCAAGAATTGCAGAGAAAACCTCCCAAGTGTTCTTAATTAATCCAATACACCATTATCTTTCTGTGTCTGTCGACTTCCTGAGTCATATTCATGACATGACCACAGCAAAGCCCCCACTGATCCCTCTGAAGTGACTGTGAGCAGTCATCTGATATTTCATGGTATTTCTGCTTTTTTCTTAGAGTAAAATTTTCTTACTCATATAGATGCACCCCTGTACAATGCTGGATACATATCCCCTAATAGTAACACTGATTGCTGAGGTATCAATGTCAATGGAAACCAGCAACACAGACTCATCAGGGCAGCCTCAGAGTCCCAAGCTGCCATGTCAAAGAGGCAAAGGCTCTGTGAGGCTGGTGACAGCTCTGTCAATAACACTTACTGTTCTTCTCAAAGTCCCAAAAGGCACAGTGCACTGCTGCATTACCCTGAAAGTGGAGAAAAAGGAGGCTGTAACATTCATTCAGTATGTCTGCACTTGCAGACAACACATCTTGCTTGTAATCAGGGTTTATTGCTAAGGCAGTTTGATTTGATTTCCTCTGTGCTGCTCAACAAGAAAGCGATTATTAGCACAGTGGAGCTGCATAGGGTCTGCAGGTAGCTGAAGATGCCAGCAGTTATAGGGCAGTAGGACACTCAGTCATTGGGAACCAGCTCACTCATGGCACTGAAAATCAGCAGAGAGTCCCAATTTTCCCCTTCTCCTTTACCAAAGGAAGTTCTGGAAGTCAGTGGTTTTCCCAGTGGTATCAGTATCTTTCAGCATCTTTTAGTCTTTTAAGGATAGCAGAAAATCTGACAAACTGTCCGGTTTAGACAGATTCCTAAATCTAATCTCATTGGCTTCATGTGGCATCTGAGATGTCATACCAAATTACTGATGAAATTCAAAAGTTATGACCAAGACCTAGTATAGTAACCTCAGATTTTATACGATAATCATAAAAAAATTTCTCAACACAAGGAAACCTTTATTTTAGAATTTCAATGTTTTCTCTCTCTCTCTGAAACAAAGCAGGGAAGACACGTAAGAGAAAATAAAATTTGCCTGGATATTGCAAACAGCTGAACAGATTTAAATGGGTATTCAATGCAATGTTTTCTCTTGGGTACATTCTACTCTATTACTCATAATGCTGCAGCAAACTTTCCCAAGGCACAGAGTAATTTTATTTTATTATTAATAAAGTTTAATAAAGCACAGAGTTTACAGGAAGCCACCCTAACAGATAAGCTGTTAAAACATATGATCTGTAGACTGTCAAACATAATTAGGCAGAGAGCCAAAGAAGAAGGGAAGGATAATATCTCATTAAATATTTAATTAGAGTATTTTTAAAAGGTCGAGGAAAAAAACTGAGAGGTGCCAGATGGCCTGGTGGAGTAAAAATGACGGAAGAGAAGGGATATCTAGGTGGAATTTCTAGGTATACTTTATTTGCTAGAACTGAGTGGAAGGAGCATATTGCCATAAAAGCTGCATTTTCAGGTTCTCATTAACATGAACTTTAATAAAATTAATCTTATTGAATCATTTTGCTCTGCCCTGGGTTTGGAATATTCATGTGTAGGCTGAACCCTAAACATTGGCAACACAAAAATGCTAAGGTGAAACTCAGTCAACAAATTTCACCCATGGCCATTTAAAAATAAAGTATGATAGATTTTAGTTTTGAAACATCATTCTGAAACAAAACAAAGTAAATTAATTTTGAAAACAAATATGCAATGTTTTGATTTTTTTGAAATTTACCTCTTCTGGTGACTCAAATAATTTGCTGAATTCAGAGCAACTACAAATCATTTCAGTCAAATAAACTATTCCTTGAAAACCAAGGAAACAACAAAAACTTCCCTTGCTGCTAAGCATGGCTTTAGAGTGGTGACAGAAGCTTTAATATCCTCCAGGAATTACACTCTGAGATCTGTGTGGTCTGTCAGTGTTTTGGGTGATACATCATGGAAAGGTCAGGCAGTTTTAATCTTATTTTTCCTTTTGCTAGTTTAGTGTGAGTCTAAGTGAAATAGTTTCCACTTCAACACGTCTCTGATGAAATGAACACATCCTACCGTATTTTGGTCCACATGCTGAAGAGTAATAGTCACAGGCTCATTAAGGTTCTGAACTGATGCATTTTCAATGCTGGCGCTCACAACGTAAGTATTCAGCCTCTCCTTCTTTAAACTGTCAACCTCCAGGGGAAAAATACAGGCATGCAAAAAATTCCAAGTCATTTCAGTTACCAGCAATCCTACTCTTCCCCTGCTTCTGTCTTGTAAAAATTGTGTTTCTTGGAAATAATCAGCTAAACACCACAGGATGCCTGATGTAATTTAGCTACTTGCTACTTCATTAGCAAATGCAGTTAGCTGCAAATTCAGGGACAGTCTGCACATCAGCTGGAGCAGAGCAGTTTCAGATGCATCAGCTGGATTGAGAACACTGCTTAATCGTTTCAGGATATCAAAACATCCAGTTGTATATCATTAAGCTCATTAGACAGCAGACATAATTTTGAATGCTGCTTCTGCATGAAAAGCATTGCTCAGCACACTGTACGTGCCATCATATCAAAAGAAACATCTCCCTTTGCAATTACACCCTCCCACCATCCGCGTTAAGAAAACATATTCTAGCAAATGATAGAATAGTCCTAAATGCCATGTATCAATGCTGCTGTGGTTTTAGTGGAGACATAAATCTTGCCATTATTTTCATGATCTTTGACACATACAATTCATGTTCCTTAAGCAAGAGCTTACTGTCAGAGGAAGATTAGGGTCTGTTCTTTTCCTACAGAAGAGCAGCATTGGAATAAAACATCATACACAGAAAATGAACACAAAGTTTAAGGTCTGCAGACACCTCTCAGACCATTATTGCTATACCAAAGGCTTTCCTGCCTGGCTACATTTTCCCTGCACGTTTCTTAGTGCTCCATCACGCTGATGCTAAATGTGCCCAGAACAGATGATGTGATTGTGATTTTTCTTTTGTACACACTAAAACCAGCTGAACAGATTACTGCCAAGTGAGTATTTGGTAGGAGCTGTAGTTACTGCAAAGAGTGAAGTCGTGCCAAAAAACTTGAACTGGATCTTCAAATGCTTGTCTGGGTCAGAGTGCTCGATCCCTAAGAATTTCTTCAGTGATTTTGGCAAAAACACCGAGGCCAGGGCATTTTTGAAAGGGTTTTCTTGAACACTGATCTGCAGGAAAGAGAGGACATACTCAGAGCTGCCTTCCTCTTGTCAAATTCACAGTGGTACAAATGAGCAGGATTGTGTAGTTTACTCAGCAGTCCCTAAGGTGTTATTTGGTCTCACCTTGAGGTCCATGCCTGTGTTATAGGAGGTGACGCCAAAGGCCAGTCCTCCAAACACTTTGGGGTCTGGACGTGTCACAAGCAAAGCCAAGGAAGTGGTTATCACTGACGTATTTCTTTCTGTGTAGGTCACCTTATAGCCTATCTCCTCCGTTGTCTTCAGGATACTTTATCAAGAGAAACAGCAAGGGGAAAAGGGGAAAAAGGACAAAAAAAAAAAAAAAAGCTTCGTAATATGCAGTCAGGAGACAATCAGCCAAAAACCTCAGCTCTGATTTATGATCACAAAGAGCAATCTCCAGAGCAGAATGGGTCCATTTTGGGGTAAGTGGCATTTTGTCTGGCACAGGTTCAGGTGACAACAAGCAATTGGGTTAGTGAATTGGTTGCGCTCCAGGTGAGAGATACTGTCCTGTGGGGACAACATGAGGTGGTTCTGGGAAGACCTGAAGCAAAATCCACACCCAGTCAAATACTGTATGTTATCTGGAAGGCAGTCACTTGTAAAACCTGATAATTTGATTAATTGCAATCACCTAATTGTGCCCTCAAGTAAAAGATCAGAGCCAGAATAATTTAGTCTGCAAGGGAGCTCTGAAGGTTGGTACTCCAGCTCCCCACCTCCCCCAGGCAGGGCACACTTTAAAGGTAGGTCAGCTTGCTCAGGGTCTTCTCCAGTGATGCTCTTTTCTAAGTAGAGATTCTACACAGGATTCCAAAGGAAGCAGCCAACTAGTTTTGTTTAATGCTCATGGGTACTAAAAAGAGTCAGAGACAGCTCCACATCTTTTGGCCTGCTCGCAGGCTATTCAGCAGTATGCAAGAAGGGATAATACTCTACTGAAAACATGTATGACAGCTGGGCCTGGCAGACTAAAGGCAAACCTCCCTGCCCTTCTTTGGCCTGGTGCTATCTTCATGCATCATGGGTGCTAGACACCCAAGGGCCTCCATGGGATCCTTTCACCCACAGCTGCCCTGAAGCTGCAAGGTCTGGAATTCAACTTCCTCAAAATATCAAGGATCCAAAGTTTCTACTGAGGCCCGAAGGAAGGAGCATAATAGCTCTTGTGGGGATAGCATGCTAGCACTCATCAGTGGTCGTGCTATTCTGAGGTCTGATTTAAGGAAAAATTAAAATACCTAAGATTCTTCTGTCCATAAAAATTGTAAAGATGTTTTTATTACAACTTGTACATACCAACTCTATCTCCATTACGGATCAGGAATCCAGGCACTATTAGAATAACACCCTTGTCCCTAAGACCTTACATTTCATGGGAGGAAAATGCAAAGTAATGGATACTTTACTTAAAAAACTCCACGCCCTATTTGAGAAGGCAGAGGTGTTGAGTGCTGACAGCCCTCACCCCACACACTGCAGTATGGGAGACTGAAGGGAGAGCATACAGCCAAAAGGATCATGATGCTACTCTGTGCTTTCTCTCTGTCGGATTTTCTAAGCTATTTTTGACTACTCTGGCTACTACCAATCCTTGCAGGCTCCTGAGTTGGAAAAGGCAATGCATAGTTGTCCAGTAAAAATAACTGGGCTGTGGCATAGTCTATGCCTCACCTAGAACTTAAGTGGAAAGTTCATTTTCTTTGCTTTTGATATTTCTTATTTTAATATTTCTTATTAAAATACTGGTGAGAGAAAATTGCAGATAGGCACCATCTTTAAAATCAGAGATGCTGAAGACTTTTTAATATGATGGACAGTGCATCTCTTACACTGTTGGTGAGCAGTGCATTTGCCAGTGCAAAGTAGAATAGACTAATAGACTTTCCTATTTGGAGGTTCAGACCATGCAGGGAGAGGTGGGGTAAGCTGTCTGGCCCAAATCAGAAATGAGTAACCTCTGGGTGCTCTGGCACCTTTGTAAAGGCTGTTGGCAGTTTTCTGAACAGTGTGCAGCTCAGCAACGGGCACCAGACGTTTCAGAAACAGGTACTTGAGTTACCTGTATCATCTCAAAGGAGAGAGCTGTTTGAAAAGTTATCAAGCAATCTCGATTTTACCATGCATGAGAATCACATAATGAATGTAGAATCCTAAATGTAAATTTGGAAGTCTAACACTGAATAGCTAGGTTTGAAAAATCTCTATCAGCCCAGGTACTCCAGCCTGATATGCTGGTAGAACAGACACATGTCTCCAGGCTGACCTGACAGCAAACATTGCTGCTGAGCTATAGAGATCACCTCTGAGATGAGATGAGATGAGATGAGGTGAAATGGCAGCTCGGCAGTCTCCCTCATCTACCTCCAGGCTGAGATGCCCATAGAGAACAACTTCTGCAGAACTGCCTCTGGTAAAAGCACCTGTGACAACACAACTTCCATTTTCTGCCACTAAGAACCACAAACATGTTTAAGATCCAAGCACAGAAATTGCTAACTCTCAGGGTGATATTTTAATAGACTGAATGAATTACTCCATTCAGTCAGGTGCCATTGTAGCTTAGGAGGCCACTTCTGGGCAAGTTATCTTACTTACCTATTGGTCATTTTTCTGATGTTCTGATCTTCTATTTCTTGCAGTAAAATATAGTTTACTATAGACAATATAGTCTCTGCAAGTGTCACAGTTATATCTGCAAGGCTTACAATATCAAAAATTTTACTTGCAATGATTTCTATTTCTTCCATATGCAGTGTTGCATCATCTGGCAAGAGGTACAAAATATGCTGTACAACATCTTGTGCATTCTCTGAAAAAAAAGGAAGTACTGATTTATGTGGCATAGCTGTACGTCTTGCTGTATGTCTCTATGGTAAAACAAGGAGTTAGGGTGCTTCTCTTCTCTTTCCATAAGGTCATACTGTTTCTGATCTATGAAAAATTATAAGAATAAGTCAATAAGCCCTCAATACCTCAATGAAACTGGCAAAAACTTCAAAGAAAAATCTGGATGTCTCAGGTTGTATTTTAAAGGAAGAAAACAATGTACTTTCAGAAGAATATTATCACCTACTTTTGGATTATAAAGATTATCTGTAAATAGTATTTAGCTGTAACTTTGGTCACCTTTACAATCATTTGCGAGTTCAAAATTACACACGATCCGTCCCTGTTGACAGAAGCAAATTCTGAATGGTATAGTTTCAAAAGTTGTATTTGCCATTCATCATCTCATCATCCTTGTAGAATTTTTTTTTATATAGAAGCAGAGTTTTACACCCTGGGAGTAAGACAGACTGTACACAACTGCAGATAGCTTTCAATGATCTATTATATCCAATGCCACTGCTGAGTAGGTGGCTAAGCTGTGGTATTGGCTTGCACTATTTGTCACAGCTTAAAAAGGATATAATCAGGTGATAAAGGTTACCTTACAACTCGCATGAATTACGGCACAAACTTTTCAGTTCCATACACTGATTTGTGCTTCTTTGTATGAGACATTATGAGCTACTTTGATGTGGTAACAGAGAGTACAGAAAGACAAAACCTGTCACATTATTCACGGGTTATTTACTTAGTTCTAAATCTAAGGGTAGGATTTGAGACAAGTCTTCAAAGTTCTAGCTACAGAACTTTGAAGCACCTGCAAAATTAATCTACATTAAAAACACTTTAAGATGACTGAGTAGGATGTACAGAAAACAACCTTAGCTCTTCAGTTCTTCAGATGTCCAACATAAGCATTATCTGAGTATAACTATTTCTACTTTGATTCACTGAGGTATCTGGTGTTTTACCTTCTGTTATCGTGATATTATGGAGGTCTAAAATATTGTTTGGAAGTTCTTCCAGTAATTTACATTCAGTCATATTTGGTTTCTTCCAGAAAGCTCGTTCAAGTTCAATATGAATGGCACTGAAAAATGAAAACAGTGTACATCACTACAAGAAAAAAAGTATAATAATTGGTGTTCCTCATATTTCTCATTTAAGTAGATAAAAATGTAATTAATGAGCTAAAAATTTAATTATTTAATCAATTCTGAAATAAATTAATTAATTAGCTCTGTATACTTTGATCTTCCTTTGCATGGGGCTGCTGTGTGCCCCATCTAGATTCCTGTCACGCCAAGCGTGGCCCTCCCTCCTGTTTCACATGGAAGAATCACAATGAGATGCTGTCATGGCTCACCAGCTTCTCTGGGCAGACTGCAGAGGGTTTTTCCTGCAGCTGACCTCTGCTTCACTGGCTGGGCTTGTTAGTGGCCAGGAATAATTCCCCTTGTAGGCTGTCTGTGAAAAGCTTTCTGGACAATCCATTAGTTCTGAGGAAGAAATACATAGCTCTTTAAAAAGATTTAATAGTCAAGAAGAAGATACCCCCCCTGACACTCAGCTGTTCTCTCCTTTCCTGATGGGAATGAGACGTAATTTGCAGGCTGAATAGGAGCATTTTACAAGTTTACTGGCTGCAAGAAAACATTTTGTTTGAATGTTTCATCTGTTCTACAGTTTTTTGCTCTTTTGTTTGACAAGGTCAGCTCTCAGGTAAAGTGTTAGTTTCCCAGCATCACAAACCATATCTAATGACAGTACATCCTGCAGGCTTCTCTCATCTATCTGAAGGTGGTTTCGTGTTGCCCCTCATTTTCCCGTCAACATCTTTCCTCTAGGCTTGCAGTTTTATTGTTTGCAGATGATCTTTTGTGAGTCTTTGGTATAAAATGTGGTTTTGAATTTCAGGTACAACCTGTTAGCTCTTATCTTTGGCTTACTTTTATATTTTAAGGAGCAACAGAAATTGTAGCCAAACCAACAAAGAGATTATTTGCCATCTAAGCCTTGATCCAATACACACTGGCACTAAGAGTATGTTGGCAATGGGTTTACTTTTGGTATTTGGCTCCATCTCTGGGCAGGAGCAGGCTTTGAGCAGGAGCTGCTGGGTTTGCAGCTGCATCAGCCTGACCTCCCTTCCATTGGAGGTGCTCAGACCTGCCTCAGCACTAGGATTCAAGTTCTAGCTTACCTCCAGTTGTCTGCAGCCCAAGTCCTTGATCTCACTGTCCATTGCATGAGGTTCTATAGCCCATGCATCACATGAAGTCAATCTCGTTATTTGTAGGTATGTTTTCTAGCCCTAACCTCTCCACAAAGCTTCAGTTAGATAAGACACCAGTAGCCAGAGTTACAAAGCATAGGATTTTAATGAGGTTCTAATGAAATATTACCTATTGCCTTGACAGCCACATCTTCAGGTTTCACATATAAGGATAACGGTGCCTCTTCGTAAGTGTCATTCAACAACTGTTTGATCCTGAGACTCAGCACTTCCTGCGTTTCAAGTGATGTAGCCTTTATAATGGCCTTACAGTTGTAGCTACAGATATAACATACAAACAAAGGTACCATATTGGTAATATTTTGCAATTATAAGTGGCTACAAATTTAAGGAGTAACTCAGAAAATTATATTGAATTGGGACATTTATGTCTGCATTTTGTTCACCATAAGTGCAGTCCTATGGCAAATGTTGCCAAACACCACTTCTTAAGGTCCACGAGTACCTTATTGCTGGAAATGTCTTCTAACATACGAATTACTGGGACTACAGGTACAAGAATCTATTTATAGTATCATGGTAAATGCTTCAGAAGGTTTCCTAATCACATTATCTTGGCAAAGGAACATCTCTGTCACAAGCAAGCATTTTTCAACCATATTTTAAAGTTTAGAGTTGGCTAGTCATAAAACTATGAGGTACATGAGTACCTCTGGATCCAAACAGAGAGATTTAACTACATGTTTTCAGTGGCTCCACTGGATTCCAGCTTTTTTCTTCTCAAAGCAGCTATTCTTCTGGATAACTATGTTTGCTGACCTTAGGAGGTTTGGAAAGACTGCATGTTAGCTTTTGAATGGCTTCAGATGTGGCAGAAAAAAGCAAGAAGCCAAGTCTTAGTTGTGGGTAGATCAGCTCAATGGACCTCTACTTTAACTGAGGGCTAGCAAGTGAGATTTTCTTAGGACTGGGATCTTTCAAGTGTTCCCAGCTCCTGCTTCTACACAGTTGTTCCCCACTCAGCATGGCCTTTGGAAACTGTTTGCAACCCCCTGAAGGTGATGGGAACCCAGCTCTCTTTTATCTTCTGGCCTAAGGTCAGAAGGCAAACCCACAGAAGAGGTGCAGGATTCATACTAGCAGACTTCTTGGACATTGTCCATTCGCTGTTCTGGACCCTGGGAAGGATAGTACTCACAGCCAGCTCTTACATGGGATGCAAACCTTCCCACTGGCTGTGGAAGCACTTTGAGCCTCTCAAGATACAAGGTATGAGAGGAAAACTGGGAATGCTCAAATGCATTTCTCCAAGCCAAGCATTACTGTGGTTCTGACTCCACATGGGCTTTTCTATTTTAAATAACTAGAGGATCCACAGTTACTAAACTAAAACAGCTGAGGAGGGGTATAATTCCTCTTTACCCTAAACAATGAAATCCATATGAACTACAGAAACCCAGCCCATAACCATGGGTCTTACCTTTGTGACATCTGCTTTACCTTCATAGTCAGTTCGTGTAGGAAGACACAAAAAGTTAGAAGCTGGTTAAAATCAGCTGGCATGAATTGGATTTTAAAGACAGTAAACAGCAGAAACGTGGTGTGCTCATTAAACAGAGTCCATTGCTTTAAATGTTATTAGGACCTGACTCTCTAGAGCAGCCTTTGACAGTACTTCCACAGGTACATCAGGATAAAGCAGAACATGCTGCCTCATGCAGACAGCAGAGTGGATCTATATACATCTACCAGATTGAAGGTCAATATTTAATAATTTCAACAGAATACATGCAACTACTATATGCTCCATGCAGAGATAAGAAAAAGTGAGTTTTTTAATCAGAAAATAACAAATTACTTACACGGGTCCTCTTATAGACACTGCTTTGTGGATAATTACGTCTGCAGGCAAAAGAGAATAGAATAATTATTTCATAGTAAGCATATAACATGCACCATCCTGCTATAGCCTACAGAAATATCATCTTGCAACCCCAGTGATCCAGATCTTGCATCAGAGAAGTCATCTTGAGTTCAACATAAGTAGATCTACAGAAATCACCAAGACCAAGTGCTGTATCATGTATGTATACATGTATGCATACATGTATCATGCAATGCTTCTTCCAGAATGGGACCTACTCTTCTTTTACAGTTTTCTGAAGGGGATTCCCCCCATGCAAAAGTGCAGTGTGTAACTGTATTGTTATTTGTAAAGCAAGGCCAGGCTGGATGGGACGTTGAGCAACCTGGTCTAGTTGGAGGTGTCCATGGCCATGGCAGGGGGGTTGAAACTGTATGATCTTTAAGGTCCCTTCCAACTCTAACCGTTCTGTGATTCTATGATTCTAAGCAGTAACTGTGGAAGTTGGAGAAGAAAGTAGGAAGTGGAAATATGCATCAAATGCTAAAACTCTCTGTCTGTACAAGTGACACTGTCATGAATTGCTAAATATCCCTCTGAGCTGCTCACAGTTCGGGTATGAATGGAGCTGGATTGGGCTAAAGGTGTGAAACAGGAGTCTTGTGCAACAAACCATTGCTTCTGAGCAGGGTTTTGGAGCTATAATACCCTTGCATTAGACATGGCCACACAAGAGCCAGCATGTACCTACTTACACAGCCCTTGGGGGTCTGGGGAACCTCACTCTGCAGATGGATGTGACCCCTAAACTACTCCACCCTCACCTGCAGATGCTGAAAAAGGGCTTTGGCAGTACTAATATGAATGAACCCTGCAGGTACCAGCTCCCTGCCCTACCTTCCATCATCCCCAAGTACCAATTTCTGTCCTTTTTGCATTACCACAATGGCATACTAGATGTACCAGCCCACAAAATGCATTGGTCACAAACTGAAGAGGCAGCAAAGGTCTCATCTTCATCAGCAGCCAATTTATATAGGCAAAGATGAGGTCTCAGCTTGGCAGCAGCTCCTTGCCTTGCATTAGGCAGGAGATGTGTTTTCAGGTGAATGAGCCCAGTAAACAAAATGTGGGTGTTCCACACTATTGCAGTTTTACAGGGTTTGGTTTACACCCTTGTCACGGGACTGGGCAGTTGTGAAATGGGTATTTGGAACCTGGTTGCAATTTTGCAAAAAGGACAAAGGGTCAAGGTGACATCACTACACAGACAGTGGCTTACCTGACTTTAAAGTCTGTCACAACAAATTCTTCTCCAGTAAAGGTGACACTAAACTGGAAAGAAAACAGTAACATTTTTATTAACTTGATTTATCAATACTTTATCTAGATCTGCTTGTAAATTTAGAATTTTCATCTAAATTTTAAATCCTGATGAAAATGGCTAACAATTTTTGCAAAATGTCAACACTTTTCCCTTCCTTCTGAATTTAATTTTGTCCTGTTAAAAATGTGTTAGATAATATAATTCTGAAACACCACAATATTGTCACATGGCTACTCATTTCTGTGCTGTCCCATGAGTTTGCATTCTGTACCATCTGTCTTCATTGTCTGATGCTTGCTGGAAAGACAGGAGAATGAGAAATGGAAGCTACTCACCCAGTTTTCAAGAAGCTTCCTTGCATCGTAGTAATCGGGAGCTCTCTTGGTTTTGTAGAAAAGAGAGACGTTCATGCCAACGTTAAAGAAGCTGACTGTAAGAGGAGAACACGTGTGAGATGCAGGCTGTAATTTGTGCAGAGGGGTCCTGCACCCCTTCCCACCTCCTCACCCCTGCCTTCAACGTTTCCCCTTCCCACAGGCACTGAGGCTCTTTGGGACAGCCCATGCTCCTAGTGCCCAAGTCCAGATTATAATGCTAGAAATTTCATTAAGGAGCTGAAGGGCCCAAACACATGGTCAAGTTGTCACAGCTTAACAAACAAGTTGTGGTTCGTACTTGTGGGTGCACTAACTTGGCTTTTACTGCCTGCCAGGAATGCTTAGGAAGAGATTAGGAGGATGTGCGGACATACACCTTGCTCAGCAGCAATAGCTGAAACATGTGACTGAGTCTGAAATTGTCACCCATATGGTGTCAAGCAGTGTCAGCGATGGCCATGTCAGCATTTAAAACGGCCTTGTTCAGCACTTACATGGGATGGTACCTCTGGTACTACTGGTTGGAGACAACGGAGGCAGCATAGGAGCCCTTGTTGACAATGCTTCACTGGAGCCTGTTGAAAGGAACATTAAAAGGTCTGAGAATCCACCGTGGCAAAAGTGTAACGAAGAGCATGGTCCAGGTGCAAGAGCAGTCTGAGTCCTTCAGCGAAAGTCATTGTAACAAAAAGCTGCTATTGTCCCCCAGAGTTTTGCAGAGGCAGGGGGGAATACACCTATGTGTGGGGTTCCTTTATTTCTCCAGAGGTAACTACAGCATAACAAGGGAGAAAATGGGATTTGCAGAGTTTAGATCACAAGGAATGCTAGAGTTTATGCAACATTTTCTTTTTTCATTACTTCTGTTGAAGAGCAGTTATATTTCTGTTCCCTTATTGCCCATGTAACCTGTGCCAGCCGTCAGGAAATGGCATTTGTCAAACACTGAGTGCTAATGGGTTAACCTGCAGCAATGAACGTGAGATGAACATTGATGTTGATGGCCTCTGGTTTAATGACAACCTGGCATAAGGATTCCCATTATAAATGCCAGCCATCCTGCCTGTTGTTTTCAAAGTAAAGAATTCTGAGAATTTCTCGGTAGCTAATTTTCCTTGAAGTGAATCACCTTGTCAAACCAGATAGGATTTTTGCATTTCACATTCAATCTGCCACATCACCAGACAGACAAGGACAAAGAGGATGATGATTGTCACATGTACCACAGAAAATTGCAGTGAACCGAATCACTGTATAACATTGCAGGCCTCATAATGAAAAAAAAGCTGGATCACAACATTCTGCTGTAGAGGTACCATTTCCTTGCTATGCTCATAATTTGTTGGGGTTTTTTTCCACTCACATGACTGTCAGAGACTTGACATTCTAGCTCTGACTAAGATAAATAAACTTAACATCAGAATATAAAGCCAAATGTGTATGAATGATGAGTGGGGTTGGAAATAAGTAGGATAAGGCTGTGCTTCACAAAACATTGTCATCTCCACCATAGTTCAAGGTAAGGACAGTCACCCAGGCATAAAGTGTAACAGCCCATCTCTGACCCATTCAAATCAAAGGTGACACATCCATAGACAGTAACAGAAACAGGGGCTGTTAACAACTTGAAGCTTCCTATTTTTTATCCTATTCCTATTTTTTATTTGAAGCTATTTAGCTTCAAATTATTTTGTGAAGTTGAAAGGGCAGCAGAAGTCAAAAGTCCCTCCAGAACAGATGTGCTACAGTACACAAGCTTTTGCTTCCTAGATAAACACGTAATTTTACTCTTTGCCTTAAGCCAGAGGCTGTGCGCTCAGCATGAAGTCAAACCAGAGCAATCTCTGAGTTCCAACTTTGTGGACAAGTAAGAGGACAATAAAGCTATTGGAAGTCCAGCTCTGAGTTATCTCTCCAAGGCTGGCTCTTGCTGACCAAGCTCAGACCCTTCAGTCTTCAGCTCAGACCTTCAACCTCCTCGGAGGTGCCAGTCTGTGTTCTGGTGTCATATCATGATCTCAGAAACAGGTTTCAGCTCAAGTGGTATCATTATCAGAGTGTCAGAGCTGATGGAGAGCCAAGACAGGAGGCTGCTCCACTCCTGGAGGCAGTGGGATGGGGAGCAGGAAGGATGCACGGGCTGGTCCAAAGATCAAAGCATCCAGCAACTGCTGTTGCAGAGCAGTGCTCTTTGTAGCACAGTCTCTGCTGCTCCCAGGGATACAGAAAGCTGTCAAAATAGTGAACCTGCTTTTCCATGATACTCGATGAGTCTTAGCTTTTCATTTGAACATCTCTCCTCTTTACTCTGGCCTTTTTTTTCTGAGAGAATACTGCAGTGTTGGAAATAAGAGGAATAATTTACTCTGCTTCACTCTCCCACTAAAACACCAGCAAGTCCAGGAACAAGCTGCCATATTGCCATTTTAAATGCATTGCCTGTGGTAAGTCCAAAACATGAACTGACATAATGGCTATTTGCTGATTCTTTATTTGGCAAAGACCCACAGGCTTAGATCATATCACTGCAAGACAGACCTAGATATTCAGTACACAGACTTCAATCCAACATCTGCTCACACGGTTTGACATCCCTCCAGGCTTAAACTTTGAGGGGAAACCCGTGTGCCTTCCCATGGCTCGAAGATACAGAGATGGGATCTCTGAGCTCCGGGGTGATACTACAACTCATCAGTCCCTGGTTTCAAGCTGACAGAAAGTGAGTGTCTTCTTATAAGCTTTTTTAAGCTGTCATATAGGAAGTGTGATGAGAATGCTGAAGGGCCAATGCTGTGCAGACATGCCCTATCACTGGAATAAATTCTTTTTTCTTCTCTTATAGAAATATAGACATGATATTAGGCTATGATTTATCAAGCCGTAAGCCAAACTGTTCATACACCTCGGGTTTAACTTCACCCTGCTGGAGATCCTCTCCAGATAGGGGGAATCTGCATATAGCTGGGTGATCACAGGCTCCACTCCATTCCTGTTGTTATCAGCATAATGCTTCAAAAAGCCATTGCCTCAGGGGTGATGTATGATATCACCCAGTGTCAGCCTGGATGAGTCAGAAAAACCTGCTAGGGAAAAAATAAAATAAAATAAAGAAATAGCCAAACAAAACCCAAACCCATTCCAATCAGGAATGTAATTCACAATGCCATTCTCATCTCCTGACAAATGAGATATAATTACAACTTCACAGATTCTAATTTATTTCTTTCTCTTTCTCATTATCACCTAAAGAAAAAAAAATCTGTTTATTCTCACATGTCAAGGATCATTACCAGCAGGCAGGTGTGGGACTAGCCACCTGCACCGTGCAACTTCATTTGGTTTAATTAATGTGCATGTAATTCCATTCACGAAATGAGGGCTAAGGAGTGATGACAGATGAGATGTGAAGCTAGAAAAATACTGTACCACTGCTGTTTTGAAGTCCTAGCCATGGGGTTTGATTTGATAATTTAATAAATGGCTTATTTGGCATCCTATAAATATGTATGGTTTCCAATAGAAGAACAGTAAAAATTAGACCAACCAATAAGAGAACTGCAATAAATATATATTTTATATTATTAGCAGTCATTTTCAGATATTGTATATTCATCCCTCTCCCAGATTATTTAAAATTAAGACAAAATCAGAAATCAGTGTGTGGGTGAGGTAGGGGGAGGAAGAGATGAAGACTGTGAGTCAGTGAGAGGATGAGAACACACACTTTTACACTTTCAGCAAAGGCCCATCTGAGCCGGAAAAGTAAAGGATCATCTTCAAGAATTCTGGGGGAAAAAAGCAAAGGCAGAAGAATAACTTTCTTAGCAAAAGAAAGTTATTCTATAGCAAAGCCAGTGCAATTGCTGTGATTGTTATATCACTTATAAAAAGTCAACACACCTTCTTAAGGCTGTTTCTGCTGCATTCATATGAGAAGCTTCACTCACTTTGCCTAAATGATCCCTGGCTTTCCAAAAGTAACGCAGGATTTCCAAAATAAAGCAGGTTGGCCATCTTCCCAGTACCGTTTCATAAACTGTCTGCTGCCAAGGTGAACCAAGCAATGCACAGGTCTATAAACAACGTATTTAAACAGGGGAAGCAACCCTTGCAGCTAGGAATTGTCATAGGGCATAAATAGCAATTTGAGCCATGACATCAGCATTGAAATGGCATTTTTCCTGT
The DNA here is from genome assembly GCA_013400055.1 of Nycticryphes semicollaris. Classification (NCBI taxonomy): domain Eukaryota; kingdom Metazoa; phylum Chordata; class Aves; order Charadriiformes; family Rostratulidae; genus Nycticryphes; species Nycticryphes semicollaris. Next base: position 486,198 of record VXBJ01003842.1, read on the forward strand.
GACATTTCCCTACACAACAACACTTTGGCACAACTATCTCTTATACACATATTCCTTATGTTCTCAGGTAGAATCAATATGTACAACCCCATAAAGACAATCCATACAAACGCCAGCCAGGTGCAGCTTCCCCTGTCTGAGAGACAGGAAGTAAATCTCAGTAAGTATTTACACCACACACTGTTATTCCTACCTGGTGTATCATCAGTGGGTCTCTGTGCCATAGTAGCTCATGAATTTCAGTGACAGAAAGATGACATGTGACAGATTCTCAAACATGTGACAGATTCTCAAACATCATTAAATTTTATGAACGTCTCTGTAACTAGGACTTCACAACAGTCATCTTCATTATTGCTCTTGCAAAAATGTTAGACTCCAATAACCCTTCTCCCCATGTGGATCCAGTGGCTTAGTGTACCATAGAGAAGCCTGACCTCGGTTCCTGTTGGTGTAGTTCATCACTTATGAGTCACGGTGCCATTTCTTCTTGCTGATAACCCAGGAATATTTGGGCCAACGTTATCCAGACTGAATGTCCACTTTAGGCTGTGCTGGAGAATCCCAGCTAAGGGGAAATCACCTGGTTCTTGGGGACTGCTTTAGAGGGGAAGAAAAATGCTTTGACTGTTGAAAGCCTCTGTCTCACTAAAAAGCTGCTCAAATTCATCCAGGTTATTGTATTTGAAAAATCAAAGTCCAGGAACACTGAGCAGAAGCTTTGATTTTAGGTGCTAAACTTTTCATCAGCAAACATGACTAAGCTTTTCACAACTCCTTGCCAGGCCAAGCACTCACCTTTCCCACAGAGCAAATGGGCCCAAGAGCAAAGGTGTTAATTGGAAAAGGAGCCTTCCTCCTCCCTCCCCATCAGATCACATCCCTCCATCCAGTCAGGGACAGGAGTGAGAAGACAGCTCTGGCTACAGTCAGTGCAGAAAGAGGTCTGCCTGGATAAAGGCAGTGGGGCTGGGAGCCAGGAGACAGATGGGAAGGGTGTAATTTACAGGAATTGTTATTAGTGCCTGTGTTGGTCGGTGCACAGCGAGGGGGTGTGCCATGAGAGGGGTGGGGGAAATCCCTTCAAGCACAGGTTTCAGCAGCAGTGGGTGATTTCCTAATGCTCTTCTCCTTTCCTTGGGTTGGAAAAGTGCAGTGGAGACTGTGGTGAAGTCAGCAGGTGCTGTCTGATGGGACACTCCTTGGATTTTCAAACTGGATGCCAAAACCAACCAGTTACCTCAGACTGTGCCTCTGGTTTCCCTGTGAAGCCATCATCTTAGAGAGGCTTAGTAAAAATATGTTCAATCCTATTGTGGAGCACCTAAATATCCTGGCATTTGTGGAAATTGGTCAGTCAGTCAATTAGTCAATCTTGGTCCTGTTTTCATACTGTAAAGTTAAATAACTTGTAGTACATACAGACATGAGGATGGAATGATGAGATAACACAAAACTCTGCTAACAAGTGTTTTTTCAGTGAAGCAACATCCATCTAGGGCACACAACAGCCAGGAGTCTTACCGAAAATTGATTACTATCATCTAACTAATGGCTCTAGTTAAATATCATTAAACATGTTAGAAGAGAACTTTTTTGTCCATCCTACCTCACTCAGTGCCAGGCCAGCTGAGTAGCAGGTGGGTGCCCCAGCAGAAGGATGAGCCACTAGAAGGTTCATCTCAAAGATGTTACCTGCCAGCAGCCTCCAGGGGACTTTGGTGGCAGAGCCTGCCCCTGCCAAACTCTGTGTCTGTTTCAAGAAGAACCTGGGTGAGCATGGATGCAGCTCTTCCCATGTCTGGTCTCAGCCACAGCAGCAGTGATGTGGGGACTATTAGATAATCCCTGTTTTCCTAAGACAAAGGGTTCCCTGCTCTACCCAGCAACATCACACCCCCAGAAGGCAAAATACTGCAGAGACTCACCACAGCGCAGGTGACGGTCTGCAATGGGAAAGATGCTGCTGAAATTCCAGTATCCTTCTTCCCAGCTGACAGTATTGCCCATGGAGCAGTCCAGCAGCTCTTCCTGACCCATCGCGCGGTCCCACATTTGGAAGTAGTACAAACTGCCGATGAAGCTGTTGCTTACCCGCACAATAAAGCCATCCTTCCTCTTGTGCAGGTGACCCAGCACCAGGCTCCCATTGGGTTTCAGGCACTCAGTGCTGCCAATGGTTTCAGAATGTACAAGCTCACCATTGCAGTAGACCTCCAGCAGTTGTTTGCTGGTGTCCCATGAGCAGCACACACTGTACCACACAAAAAGGGACAGATCTATCTTAATGTCTCGTATGGTGCCAAAAAGATACAGCCTCAACTGCTTGTTTTCGCCCAAGAGTCCAAGCTCTATTTCATTTATGTCGGTGGAGGTATCATTAGTGTCGTAGGAAAAGGCTGCCCAAGAGCTGACGTTGGCTGTCCGGTTTAGGTCAACGCACACTGTGAACCGACATAGCTGAGGGACGCTGTAGTTGATCAGGGACACATACCTGTCATTCCTTCCCAGTAAATCCAATTTTTCTCCATGCAGAGAATATGTTTCTGGAAGAGAAAAGCATAAGGAAAGAGGGCAAAGAGGGGAAATAAAGTGTCACTTTCAAAGAAAAAGCTGTAATATGACCTCATTTGGTTATTTCCCTGAATGCTGATTTATAAAAATTGAAAGTTTCTTCTATTTCTAGTTTCTGCTGCCTTTGAAACTTAATTCTGTGACCACCCACACTACCAGTAAAGAGAAGATTAGTTTAATTCTGCAGAGAAAGTCCTCAAGACATACCAAATAGGAATCAACACAGAATTTAGGTTTAGGGTACACGATCCAATATCAGTTCAGGTGTCCAGTGCAAAGGTCTAGCACACACTGGGAAATTAGTCACTTGCAGGTTTTACTCCCAGGTGGCATATCAAAGTCCAGTTTTCTGCTAAAAATAATAATTATAAGGATTGTCCCTTTCTCAGGCTCCAGAGAGCTTGTCCATCTTTTTTTTTTATTACTTTAAATTATCTCAATCTATCTTTACAGCCTACTCAAAAGGTTTTGCTGACAGAGACAACCTCCCTAACAACAGAGCTACATGGGCAGTGAGTCACTTGCCCACAGCTGCCCCCAGCTCTGACTGTAGAGTAGCAGCTGCAATGGCTCTACCTGCCACCCTCGTCCCTGGAGCAGTCTGGCAGGGGCACCAGCAAGTTGGGGAGGGTCTTTCACTTTGCTTATTTGGGGTTTTCACTCCACATTAGGTGTCTTGTTGTACAGAAGGCAGCCTGGTGTAATGCCAAGACACATATCCATTCTAGCTCCTGGATTTTCCATGGTGTCCTATTCATTAGGTCCCACTGTGGTGTCCTACTCAGTAAGTCCCACTGCCGTCACCGCCAGCCATGACGAAGTCCCTTCCCCAGGCATGAATCTCTGTGGACCTGCCCAAAGCCACAAAGCAGCACTGGTCCACAGGCAACATAGTCAGATGGCAGCACAGGGTCATCAAAAGCAGGAGCCAACCTTTCCGCCAAAACCAAGTTTCTGTAGGGTGTGAGGTGACCCCATGTGCACCATCAGAATGGTAAAATTTAATCAGACTAGGTTAGATCTCAGGAAGAAATTCTTTGCTGTGAGGGTGGTGAGACCCTGGCTCAGGTTGCCCCGAGAAGCTGTGGCTGCCCCATCCCTGGAGGTGTTCAAGGCCAAGTTGGACAGGGCTTTGGGCAACCTGGTCTGGTGGGAGGTGGCCCTGCCCAGGGCAGTGCAGCTGGAACTAGATGATCTTTAAGGTCCATTCCAATTTGAACCATTCCATGTTTCTATAATTCTGCATTTTTAACTTGCTATTACACTCACATGTTTAGATGTGCTTCAATAATTCAGGATATATTTTTTCTAGATAACAACTGCCATTATGCTGAGTCTTTTATAAATACATCTAGGGTCTTCTTTTACAGCACTTTCCAGAACCTGGTTGCCAGCCATGCAAATCAGGTATTATAATCCATCAAGCCCAACCTAACCAACAAACCTCCAGTGACTATTTGCACTTCTAATAAAGGTTATGCACATCAGGGACTGCAAAAGTAGCTGGTACTTCTTTCCTTCTGTTTCACAGGCTTCAAGCTGGAGGCAAGTAGGAAATGATTCATCTGTGGAGTGATCAGAAGTGGTGCATGGCTGTCATAGCATAACCTTGTGCACTTGAAGCGTAGAGCCTATTTCTATTACATATATCAGCACTCTGATATCTTTCATGTCTGTCTCAGCTCTCAAATCAGCTCCACCAAGCACCTCAGTGTATTGTGGACCATGCACCCACATCCTGATCTCACTTACACCTCTGCAACTCATCTATTATGGTGGTTTGCACCCAAGAGAGTTATTTTCCCCTTGACTGGTAGTATGTAGGACTCAGAACAGCTGTATATGACACCTGTTTGGTGGAGGCCTCTGCCTGAGTCAGGAGCTCAGCACCCCTCCGCTAGAACAGCAGCCTCTGCCTTAGTGGGAGCAAGCACACAGAATCACACCACTGCCAACCTTATCTCTTTATCTAACCTAATCAAGTGATGACCACCTGTGGTGGTCATAATGGGTGCATCTAGTCGTGATGGCTCCATCCAGCTCAGGTTTTGGGGAGACAGATAACAACACAAGGTTAACTTGAGCACACAACACTGGTACTGTAGTTGACATGCAAAAAAGCCAATCATCTTACCCCCATAAATAGTTCACAGCCCAAGAGCCCTTTGAGCTCTCCTGCATGGCAGTGGCTGTACATCAGGATCTCCCCTCAAGTAAGAATGCCACTCAATGCTACTAGGAGTCTCTGGCCAAAGCTGGATAAATTTGGCAAGACCTGGGCATTAATTCAGTCTTTTTATTATGGAGGTTTTACTTGGAAAGAGCTCATTTTTCCCTGACTGTACTGTGTGCTGGAAGTGACACCAGTGCAACCGGCTGCATTTTAGAAGCACGAACTATCTCTGTGCCCTGCATTGTTCTTGGGGAGAACTCAGAGAGAGAAATGCAAAAACCAACATAGAACTAATTACTGTTTTGCTGGGATTTATGTTGGAGCAAAAGGGTGCTGAGCGTGTTCATGAAGCACAGCTTACTGTGTTTGTCTCGATGCCTCAGTTATTACTGGGGAATTTAGTTCTGCCTATAGTTTTGTGCTTTTTACAGACCACCATGAAGCAAGTAAATGCACAGCTTTTATTTTACAGTGACCAAAAGAAAACTAGAATAAGTCATGCAGAAACGCAGGAAGACACCCAGGAAGGAAAGAAGTGAATCATGACAAAACCAAGAGGCTTTTCACCTCCAAATGTGGACAACAGTTGTGATGCAACCGAAACCTGACATTTCACTCCTTGCTGTATTTTCTCGTTCACAGTGACTCATCTGCGGCCCAGACTGAACCAGCATCCCAGGAGAGGGTGTGCATCATGCCTAGACCTATAGGTCTGCAGGCAATGTATGCTCAGGGCATACAATGTATGCTCAGGGATAGACAAGGACCCCAGCACCAGCTGCAGTAAGAAAGGAGAGGCCCATAGCAAGAGTAACCTCTGCACTGGGGCAGAACAAGAGGAAGGTGGCCTCCTATATAGATATACTGTGTGTGCATGAACCAGGAACCCAGCAGACATCTCCTGGGCTGGAGGATGCCCAGACCCCACTGGCAGCACCATCCATATGTTTAACCCTGAGGGGAATTACTGTACCTGCCAGGAGGAAGAGAGAAGCAGCAACCATCAAAATGCAAAGAGCCTCATGAGAAAAGTGATGTCCAGGGCCACACATCAACCTCTTCATTCTTCAGGCACGTTCTGAAAGAAAGTTGTTGATGATCATCTGAGAAATTCAGGCTGCTTTCTGCAGTTTGCTGAAATGGCATTCACAGCACAGGAGCCCAGAAGTCCTCACTCCCCATGACTGAACTGAGTCACTAGATCAGTGGTCACTGTAAAGGTCACAGTTATACAAACCCGTTGGTTTCTGCTGGTTTCTGAAAGAGCTGAGGTTTCGCAATTACAGTGTGTGTGTTTGGTCCCTCTGTCACAAGTCTGCAAACCCCTTAGCAACTCGGAATGTGCTTTGACAGAAGGTGCCCATATCTGAAGCGGTGGAGGTCCTACAAATGTGGGGAAAAGAAGATGAGAAAGCCCTACTGGTGAGTTTAACAGGATGTGCTGACCCACAGTGACACCTCACAGACTCTCCTGGGATGAGAGACCGGAGAGTGGGAGATTGGACAAGAGGCACATGGAGAAGCAGGACACAAGGTTGTTCACATACAGTATAAAGTATTCATTCACATCACTGGGCTTTGTCTACAAACTTTAATTCATTTAATTGAGCCCTGGGAACACGCTTAAAATTGAGGAAAGACTAGTTCCGGCATACACTGAACACTTAAAGAAAAATCCACTCTAAATTAAAAGGAGTTTGTCCTATTCTGTTCTTCAGTTTGATTAAATTTGCTTCAAAGATGACTGTAGTTAATGCAGACCAATGGAGATGGCAGCCAGCCTTGATGGCCCAGAGCCTCAGACTCCATCCTACTGCCCTGCACACTCGCCTGCTGTGCTCTGCTTTCTCTGCTTGCTTCACATGGCATCAAAGGATAATTCTTGGTTTAGGACCACACTGGATTAAATCTTCAACTAATAATGTTGTATATAAAGTGTCCTTAAGGGATGCGCCATATCCTTGAGGATCTTGTCTACAGTGACCAAACTCCACTCAGGGAATCACCTGACTTCACATCAGACACAGCCCTTCCCTGGGGCTTCTCCCTAAATGTTGCTACACTCTGACCACCGGCAACATGGAAATTGTCCCTTTATGTACAGACATGTAAAATAAACATTGGAAAATTAAATAAAAACTGAGATAATAACGAGTCTCACAATTTCCTTTTCAAACTGCATTTTACAAAACTTACAAAGTTAGGAAATTTCATCCAGTTTTCCATTTATTGCTGTTACAAAAAATCTCTCCTCCCAACCTTGTTCTTTATTACTCCAGCAATAATTTGTCAACTTTTGATGTAGCATTTAACGAACAAATACTCCCAGCCTGTGGTACCTAAACAGGACTTCTTATATAGAATCATAGAATCATTCAGGTTGGAAGAGACCCTTGGGATCATCAAGTCCTACCATCTGCCCTACTCTACAAATTCCTCCCCTACACCATATCTCCCAACACCACATCTAAGCGACTCTTAAATACATTCAGCGATGGGGATTCAACCACCTCCCTGGGCAGTGTCTGACCAGACATATATATATATATATGTTTGGGGTTTTTTTCATGTGATACATGCTTTTTCCTGAAAAGACCAAAGCCATTAAAAGGTACTGCTCAAAAACTCACCTCCCTGCGTAGCACAGAAATCCAGGTGGATTTTTGCCGCTCCACACTATTTCTTCTGTCAGATGCCAAAACACCAGTGAAGAGAAGAATGAAGAGAAAATCAGGTGGAATGTTGTGACATTTTCAGTGGGTCAGGTAATGAAGAGTAAGTGATTTCTGTTCTGAAACCACATTTCTTAGGCACTGAAAAACCTCCTGTGACAACAAATCTGTGCTCCCAACCTTCTCCTTTATTACTCCAGCAATGATTTGTTGACTTTTGCAATAATATTTAAGAAACAAATCATTATGCTGTCAGCCCAATGGCACGTCACAGGGTTGTATTAAGTTTTGTCCAGAGCAAAGTCCAGAACCTGGAGCATCATAAAACACAAATTAGAAAGAAACAACTGAAGTGAAGTGTTCCCCTTGTTTCTGAATCAAAAGTGACTGCAGTAAAAAACATTAGTTGTAATTTTTCCACAGCAGGTATCTAGCCTGTCTTTGTTGTATACGGCACTATAATAGGAAGAACAACCAGTATTTTTTTCTCTCCTGCAAGCTAATAATCAGTAATTACTAAGTTAAAAAAAAAAATAAATATTGCCCTCTACTGAGACAGACTTTGTGAGTTGGGACCAAGGAAGGAGTGGCACAAGGAAAGGACCATTCTTTGTGACTGACATTTTGGATAGATAGAGGTTGTCTTGAATTTTGTGAGTTAGCTCTGGGGGGAGGAAAAGTTTTGCACAGGGCTCTGGAGGGCTTGCTTCTGTCTCTTGTGTGAGTTTCAGAGTTTTGGCAGTGGCTCCCAGCAGCTGAGCTCCCTGCCTGGATCTGGTTGGAGACATGAGAGGGACGGGACAGAGCCTGAACCTCCCATGGCTGCTTAACACTGCAGATCAACCTGCTCCTCCAGACACTCCAGTCTCCAAACAGCTTGGAATTGTCCCTCTCTTCCATTCTCCTAAATAATCTAGTCAACCATCTTCACCTTCTTCCTGACAGATATGTCTCCTCCTCTTGGTTACCCTTGTATAAAGACCCCAGACCACGTTTCTTCCCTAAAGACTCCTACAGCACCCCTTAGCCAAACTGCTCCATCTCTCCTGCCAAGTCTCCTCCCTGTGCACCAGCACAGACCCTCACGCAGAAGCCAAGTACCCTCCTGCCACACAGCAGCCTCAGCCGGCAGGTTTTGTTCTCTTTCTCTTATGGCCAGAGCATATTTATTATATGGATAATTATGGAAATATTATGGAAATTGCTAGGCGCACACTGTTTGTCTTGTCAAATCCACACCGCATAGTTTCACATCCATTCACATAATTTCTAGAATTCACACCATGGAGAGACTTTTTTCAAGCATGGGACTAAACAGGAATTTTCAAGGGTGGGTGCTTCAGAAGCCATCTTTTTGTACTTGTCAATTTTTTGTACCCATTAAACCAGTATCATGGGACCACAGTATGGAAAGAGTTTTTATTGCAACCCCAGAGCAACTCGAAGGTCTAATTGCCCTCCTTTTTGCCTTCCCCCATCTTCTTCTTTCTGTTTCCTAGCTTTTAAGTTTAGTTTGGTGGTCTTAATTCCTCAATACAGGTTGTTTATCAGCTCTGCTAGAGATTATTGCAAAAGGTCTGGATCACCATGTGGGGGCATCTCCTCTTTAACGCTATGTCACAGGCAGGGCCTGATCAATAACCATCATCCTGCATCCATTTCTGGTCAAAACTTTCCTGGGATATTTGAAAAGATACACTTAGGACTCAGAGCAGAAAAGAACTGTGATTATGGAATGCAATGAAATGAAGAGAAGCAGAAAACGAAGACGGAACGCGTTCAGACTCACTGGGGCCATTCAGATAAAAAGGAATTTTGCTTTACTTTGGATGTGCAAAGATTTTTGCCAGGAGGTTGCTATGGTGACTTTTCAGCTCTCCCAAACCTCCTCATACTGTAATTACGTCTCAAAGCCTGTTAGCTGGGAATCTTTGATTCTTTGGAGGAAGAATGTGGGTGGCTGACTCTTCAGGCTGTTTTTCAACTAGCCATTTTTATTCTAAAGCAAAACAAAAAGATTCATATGCTTGTGCCTTTTAACAGCTGCTTACCGTTTCTACGAAACCTTCTGGCCTTGCTGGCTGCGAGATCCTCTCCTCTCAAGACCTTCTTGAATAATTTTTAACTAAAAGGCTCCCTTTTCAGCACACCTCCCTCCTGCATTATGCCTCAGCATGGATTACTTAGAGGATGTTTAGCTCTCAATTGGACTGAGCCTTCTTCTGTACCACTGTCAAAATTTGGTCCCTAAGCTAAAACATACATAATGAGGGGAGTATTTTTGCATTTCTTTAGCTTTTGTTATTTGCTTCAGTTGTCACTGACTGAGCACTGAAAGTGTAGAGGATGTGCAAATATCCTTCACATTTTCTAGTCAATGCACCTACCCAGTTCCACACAGCTCCCCCGAGAAAATGTATTGTTGAAGAAGAGCTAAGGCTCAAAATACATGTCCTATGAATCAGAAACCATGAGACCGCTGTTATTAAAAATAAACACTGTAAAATATTTAACAGCACCCAGTGTTAAGTTTCAAATTGTTATCCTTTTGCTTCAACAGAGAAGCATCGGGGCTCCTTGCAGGGAGACATGGTGGCTCTTGGAGCAGAGAGAGGGCTGGAACTGTCCTCCAGACACTGAGCTGGACTACAAACCATAAATCCTACACATTTCACTGTAAAAGGTTAGATTAGTTTGCTAAATAAGGTCAGGAAAAATTAGCTGGGTGTTAATTTTCTCTTTCAAAAATCTTGAAGGATGTAAATAGTACAGAGAATGTTCTGAAACAACTGACATCTAGCCCATGCAAATGTCTAGGTTACAAATTGGTTTTAATATAAAATTTACTTTCTTTCATTCCTTTTTAATTTCAAAGCTACAAGAAAATAATTTTGACAATTATTAATTGAATCCTGTAGTAGGTGTTTTAGGAACCTGGGTAAAATCCCTATGAAGTTGTAGGCGTTCAAGAAATACAACTTAAAGAAAACAATCACACCTTCAGATTTACTCAGGACCTTTACAACAGGTTGATTCTAGAATGCCATACATTTTGTTCTGTCAAAATATCTCAAGCATATATTTTTAGAAGAAAAAAATACCAAATTTTCTAAATTCATTTTTTATTTTAAAAGACTTATACTTTTAAAATTCAAATTGGAATATGGATTTTGAATGACCCAGAATGTATTCTGAAACATGTCTTCCTTCTTCCTTTGTTATGTCTCAACACAAGAGATAGTTGAAATTCTAATGAAGATTTAGCACTCTTAGTAGTCCTTAATCTGTTTTTAGCAGCCATTATTTTTCCCTCCATGACCACAAAAGACATATCTGTAAAAAGTGCATCTGGACATCTGTTTTGAAGCTCTAAGGACCAGACTGTTGGTCTTGCTCCACCTCTGAAGCCCTCACAGGTCCCCCAGACCAGGGGATCCCCAGCTGACAGCCAGGCACTGAGTCCAGGGCTGTTTCTCTACCCCCAGCCAAGCACCTTTCCAGACATCAGTGCCAGGAGGGGAGCCGCAGCACCCTGTATCTCATGTGCTGTTCCCAAGTGGCTCAGCCACTTTCGCCTGTCAAAAGTCACAGAATCATTGAATGGTTTGAGTTGGAAAGGACCTTAAAGATCATTTAGTTCCATCCCCCTGCCACGGGACACCTCCCACCAGACCAGGTTGCTCAAAGCCCCTTCCAGACTGGCCATGAACACCTCCAGGGGTGGAACATCCACAACATCACATTACCCCCAAGGCTCAAGCCTCACCAACATTTCTCACAGCAAACTGAGCAGGGAACTTTTTGCCCAACCCTTGAACCTCTCTGCAGCACCCAGCAGGTGGTTCATCGATCCAGCCTGCTGCTGCTGTCACAGCCACAACACAGAATTGCCGGGACGGAAAGTGCTACTTCCTACACTCTACTCTCTGGCTTAATGGCCTCAGAGTGACTGCAGCACAGAGACGGACACAAATTACAATGTCAACCTCATAACTGATTTTATTAGCAGTGTCGCCTCTTAGTCCTCTGGAATTATGGATTATGAAAATTGCCTTGAAAGTAATTTGATGTTAGGAGACTTTGGAACAGGACGTTTATGGCTTGAGTGGTTAATATTGTATTAGACTGATGTTGTGGGCCATTTAAGTAATGAAAGAGGGAAGAAAAGGCAAGGTGAGGTAGATATGCATGGCTGTGGTGGCAGTTCAAAAGACTGAGAGAAAGATTTGTAGCAAAACTTGTGTAAAATGAAAAGACAGATTCTAAAACAACCTGTTTAAGCCGCGCTTGTCTCCGCAATGTCATGTGATTAAAGACACACAGTCTGCTCTGACAGAGCTTTCTCAGTTGCACTGCTGTGCACAAGCTGATGTACCATACCTCTGTCTGCAGCACAGGACAGGTCAGAAGTCCCAAGTGCAGCCAGAAGAGTCCCTAACAGGGACTCTCATCAACCACCCCACCCCACCTCTGTCACAGCAGCCTCAACCACTGTAGTCCTGGATTGCATTTAGCTGCCCTTGATGAAGCCAGCTTTGCCTTCAGTGATCCCCTACGTCCCCAGGAGAAGGGGACACTCGTAGGCACACACACAGCTTGGCCTGGGGAGTGGACCGATGGGAACAGGGCTTGGGACTTGGTCAGATGGAGGGAATATTCCCCACTTTCCCTGATTTCTTCAGTTTTCCCCACCAGAATCTCAAACCCAGGCAATCTCAATCCCAATCCTCTGCCTACTGGGCAATAAGAAGCAGTGGTTCTTTCTGCTGCAAAAGAAACTTTATTAAATATATCCCAAGACACTTTTTAACCTGCAGAACTCTGTGCCTTTAAACTTTGGCTTGAGAAGCATGAAGAGTGGGTCATTAGAGTAAGGACTCAGCCTAATTAGACCTCCTGCTAGGTGAGCAGAGCAAAATATACAACAAATAGCAGAAGGACATAAAGCCATCCCATAATGGTTATGCAGATAAGCCACCAACACACCTTTTCTTTTTAAGATATTCATGACACATAGGAGGAAATACTTCTCACGGAGTTTCATTTATACTTTATTCTGAGCAAGTTCTTCCTTTGTCAGACGTGTAATCATGTTGCAGCCAGGACGCAAGGTCTTAATTACACTGGGTAAAATTTAAAGAACTTAATTTAGTGACTCTACTAAGGAAGTAACAAACATCCCTTGACTTCAGTGGGGACCCGACCGGAGCTGAACCCCGGCAGACCAGTGCCTGCAGATAGTTGCAGACCATGGGCGGGCTGGGGACCACTGGATGTCACTGTTGCCCCACACAAGTTGTGCTGACGGGCCCTTCCCTGGGCACACAGCAGGTGGCTCTGGCAAAGAAAACGCTGGCTTTGAAGCAAAGAGGAAAAGCGGTATAAAAAGAAGCAAGCCGCTTAATTTTCAATAGCAGGATTAAAAGGAAAGAGCAGAATTGGAAGGAAGGGGGAGTGAATTTTGCTCAGGGCTCGTTGCTGCCCTCCCAGGGTGAGGTGAGCTCACCTCTCATCTCCGTGGGGTCTGCGGCAGCAGGAGCTGGAAGCCCAGCCGGGGGCTCACCCACAGCTCTGCAGAAGGTTCCATGTGCCAAAAAGACACATGCTGGAAGGAGGCAGGGATTGTGATCCCGTCAGCCACACGCTCCTGCTTAACGTATGAGCCCCAGAGACGGAGAAGGCCATTAAGCTCCCGATACTTGGTAATCCATCTGCAGAAAGAGAGAGCTCATCTGCAGTGTCAATGAGGCCTCCACCTCACTTCCAGCTCTATAAACGTGCTCCTGCCCAGATGCTGGGTGAGGTACAGCAGAGGAGCAAAACCAGGAGAACAAACATGACAAGAGGAACAAACATGACCACTGCTCAGAGGTTAATAATTTCTACTGCCATTCTTTCACAAGCCAGAAACACCTCACAGAAGGGAAGTAAAAACCATAACCTGGGCTCAGGTATTTCTTAAAGTTACCTTTAAACTCATCTGTGCCAGTGAGACCAAGTCCTTCTTGCACAAGACCACCAAAATTACAAACCAGAGGTTTGGCCTCTAATCTGTGAAGGTTATGCTTTAAATCCCCCCTTCCCTGTTAAAATTGTAGTGATATTCATGCAAATATGATGGAGTAATGGCCTCCTCTGAGCCAAACACCATTATCCAGGCAGGAGTTCAGAAAGACAGCATCCTCCATAGTAGTCTATAGAAGGAGCATCCTTTAAGCTACTGAGGGTTGATTCTTCTTTTTGACTTTTTCATGCCTGGTGGTTGTGGTTTCAGGAAAAAACATCCCTTGCTCTGAATTTTGCATTGAACCATTTGCATTGGAAACATGGCCTGGACTCACTCTCTGCCTGTTCCCCATGTGCAACAGGACTTTCCCTCCTGCCCTTCCTGTTCAGTCTGCTCCATCCACCATGCAGAAGGGTGTTTCTCATCAGTGGTGTACCCAAACAGGCTTCCTGCTGGCTTTCCTCTATTCTCCCACATTTGCAGCTTCCCTCAAGGCATGTGAATGGAGGAAAACCCTGATCCCAAGTTCGGCAGGTAGCATTTAGAAGTTACTTAAAGGCTGGAAAGTTACTGTTCATAATTCAAGAATTTACAATGCTGTTAGTCAAAAACATGAAAGCTCCAGATACTCCAAGAGCCACCAAAATTAGGCAGTTCAGCAAGTGATAACAGACTAAATATTTCAGACATTCAGCTGACAAAACCTCAAAAAGCAGTAGAAAGAAATCTTGTTCCATAATTGCCCATGGACATGTAGCTGCAGATGTGGAAAAGTGCAGCACCAGCGGCAGGATTCCCTCCCCAGCCACTGCATCCAGCTGGGGAGTCAGAGTCGTCCAAACTATGTGACCTATTCTGCTTGGAAAATACAGATGACACAGAAACTCAAATAAGATAAGTGTCATAGCTGAGATTTTTTCCACAGCCTGAATTCAGAGAGTCACATCATCACTGCTTTTCTCATTGCCTGTGACTGGGGAATTTCTTAAAGAGATAAGAACGTTTTCACTAGGTAAGAACCAAAATCCTGTAAAAGCTTTGCAGTTACACATAATTGGGTGAGATTCATATCTCACGTAGAAGCATATAAATTTCTCCCTCTGCTTACACTAGACCTGTCTGTGCATTCAGGGACACAAACCACAGGGATCATTACCAGCTAACAGGACAGCATACTATCACATCAGCCTTTGGCTCCCCTGGGTCAGACTGAGCTGCAGAGACAATAGCCCTTCCTTGTAATGTGTCTTACAGGCTAGGAATTATTACTAGATTTTATTTTACTACTGAGCAATGCCAGGAGTCTTTTTACATACTCTCTTGCTTACCAGAGAGACGTGTATTTTGCCCATTAATTATGGGTACTAGATGTGAGTGGGAGGAAGAGGTTTTGTTTTCTCTCCATTCCAGGTAATGAACCGCACGTATCTGGTGAGAAGGAAAAACAGTCATTCAGAGGTACAGCCTGGTAGATGGAAACGTTGCTCTGTGGTCTGCCTTGAAGATGCTGGTTATTTTGGTGCACCTCTCACGCAGATAACATCCATCAAACATGCAAACTCTGCTGGCAGATCCCAGTGTCTCCCCATTTCAGGAGCTGATAAAACCCGACATGTTTGTCCTTTCCCACCACAAGATCTTCCGGGCTGGGGCTGCAGGTGGTCTGAAAAGGGAGAGAGGGAAGACAGTATCCAGCTGTAGGATGGATGGCTGAAGGCCAGAGAGGAATTGGATGTTGTTCAACTATATCTCAACCCACCCTCACCTTCACACAGGGGAAGGGGCTCACGGGGTGGTCAGTGGGACAGCTGATGTCCTGCTGGCCAGAGGGCTTCCTTCCTTGCCTGCAATGGTCAGATCATGGTCACAACAGCGCCCAAGTCACCAGTGTTTGCCAAAGGCAGACACAAGTTCATCCTGTGGCTTCTGACTCCTGTCCATGTGGGCCTGTTTTAGCTCTGCTGTCACAGGGAAAACCTCAGGCAGTGCAGGGGTTTGATCCAGAGGTGTTTATTCCAAGCACATCCTCATGTCATCTGCACTCTGCTCAGAAAATTTTGATTGGGAATTTCATAATACACACCTTTAACTCTTTTAATTCCTCTGTAAATAAGCAACTGCCTTTACTTAGCAACTGCCTGACTCATTTCCTCTCTGAGCAATCCCCTGGGTTGACTCTGCAGCACTTCCTCTTCACGTTTTCTACATCTTCTGATATTTTTCCTTTTTTAGCTGAAGCAGACCATTAAAAATAGCAACACGATTGCGCTGCGTGTTTGTAAAATCAATACTACCACCCCAGAGATCCTCTCAAACCCTTTCTCAGAATCATTCAGTTTTCAATTGCATAATTACTGTTAAGTCTTGAGGCAAGAGAAGGGATGCATTTTAGTAGTCCTAAAAAAATAATGAATCTTTATAAACATGTAAACTTCTTCAATATAACTCAGATTTATATTTTGAAATACTTCAATATTTCTGAAGTAATATTGATATTAACAATCTCACCAGAGTAGGAAAAACAGACTTAAGGGATGAAAGTTTTTGCCATCCATGTATTTTCACCAGATGCCCAGAGAACATGTTGTTCTTCAATGCCCTCTTCTACATTAGTTTTCAATAATTCTCACCTAGAACTGTCCTAATACACAGATTATTTATTTATTTTTTTTTTGCTGTAAAGAGAATCCAAAATTCTCATACAAAAGCACAAACCCTGTATACGACTCAGTGGAACAAGCTGTGCTGTGCCAATCAAGAACATTTCAGAAAAAAAAAAACTAGCCCTGATTTTAGGAAAAGAAGTTTGGGATGTACCAGCTGCAGCAGCATTGCTTGAAGAAAACTGAAAATAGCAGTTATTTTTTCATCCTGTTTAAGTTTCACACAGACACATCAGCACGCCAGGTGCCTGTGCTCAAACTGCACAGAAGCACAGCAGTCCTAAAGGGGACCCTGTTCCACTTCAGGGCAAGGGACTTGCTCAGGCCATGGAGAATAAGCCTTAAATCTGAGACTTTCCTGCACATCCAGTCATATCTCCTTTCTGAAACCAGAAGATAGTGATGTTTCCATGACTGCCACCTGTGCTGGCAGGACCCCAGCCTGTGCCACCCCTGGGTCTGACCCATCCTCTAGGCAAGGTGAAGGAAGCATCTCTTCCAGGAGCACCCCACTCAGCCTGAGCAGAAATGAGCCAAAAGCGCATCTAAAACACTCAGGCCCAGGAGATGCTGAAATGTAAAACCTGAGTGTGAACTCTGCCAAATGTACATTGTCTGTAGAACCTCAGAACATTACATCTGCTCTGCTTGGGGCATTTGGGAGCAGAGATAGCTCTTAATTGCCCTCTCCCGGTTCACTTCTAATTGAATTTTGCTTTAATGTTTGTACATGAGAAGGAGGGATAATTGAATGGGAGGGGACTCTGCTCAACTTCAGAAGTGTGTAGGTACAGCTGATTTATAGCAGGTAATAAACAGGATCTCACTGGGTTGGTCCCATTGTGAAGACAGGCTGAAAAGTCAGATATTTACAATGCTGAGCCTTCTTTCAATGAATGCAGAAGAAAACCAAGCAGGGCTTCTCCTGTTCACAGATTCCAAATCAGGGTCATCAGCACGGCCTATGCCCTGTTATTTCAGGAGTCCACTAGATGACTCCTTTTCTCACTGACACACAAACCATCCAGCTTGCCTCCAATCTTCTAGGCTTTACCTTCAGAAGAACAAGCTTTTACATGCAGCCCATTGCTTTGGTGGGGAAACCAAAGAGAAATATCAACCCTTAGCTGTCATTACAGAATTAGGTGGTGATTGGTCTTTCTATTCCGTTTCCAAGAGCACAGTGGTAAGTGAACCACCAGCGTTAACCAAGTCTGCAGTTGATGAAACCCCCGCCACACATAAAGCATTCATAATTCCCGATTTATTCTGTTCTGCTCCAGATGCTGGAGATAAATTCCAGGTCAGATGCTACGTAGCATTCTTCTGTGCTATATCCAACATGTAGTCACTCTACACAGGCACACACCTTATTTCATTTCTAGTGTTAAATCATGCAGTGTGTTCAAGTGAATGGTTTCTTAAGGGCTGTACTGTATCAAAGGCTTTTAAGGAAAATTGTTCCATGGAAGCAAGATGAAATCTGAGTGCAGAATACAGCTTTGTGCTTGTACCACTTCTCTCTAGAAAGGAGGTATTTGTCAGAAAAGCAGTAAACAGGCACAAGTAGTTCTCTCTTTAGTTCTGCAGGTGGCACCAAGCATTTAGTTTAAAGCTAGTTCGAATATCTAAAAGATGCTCTCTGCTCCTCTACCAACCCTTCCCATATCACAAACTATGCGCTAGAATGGTGCATAGACAAAGCAATCGGGTCTGTTTTGACCCTCACCCCTACATGGTGGTGACATTAGCTACATCTCATGGTGGCGAGATGTACTTCTCATTCTCTGATGGATCCCCTCTCTCTGTTCTGTACGAATTCCCACTCCTATCTGTAGGATTTTTTTTTTTTTACAACCTCATAAAACTCATTTAATTTTTCAAAATCTTAATTTTTTCTTAGTTTCAGGCCCTCATTCCTCTGCTCTACTCCTGTGAGCTGAAATCCATGAGAAGCTTTCCTTGATGGACGTACACCACAGCCATTCACAGCTGGGATGTGTCAGTCAGCTGGTGGACAAGTCTCACAGTGAAACCCTGCTGTGCCATTGCTTCTCCACCCAGGGGTTCAAATCAGCACATTTTCATTAGCCGAGGAGAGGAACGAAGGGCACAGAGGGAGGAATGATGGAACTGGGCAGCCATCCCTCTTGGATAGCTACCTGTGCAACATAAAGCATAGAAATAGAGGTAGAGAAGCCACATTATAAGGGCATTTAGAGGCAAGACGGTTGTGTTACACCATGCAGAGCCTCTTGCAGTGAAATATCTAGGAGACATTTCTTTTGCAGCCAAATATTTTGCAGATATTTCTCTTGTAGCCAAATATCTTTCTAATTTGCAGCCCCTCAGTGGCGGCACAGTGTGTGGGCTCCCTCCATCTGATCGGTGGGTCACCCATCAATCCTTGTCTCTGGGACTGCAGTGGGAACCGAGGTGTACAGATAGCCCCAGGCAGGGGGAGGACTGGAAAGAAGCCAGTGGCATGAGTGTGGGACTACAGCTGGGGCAAGCCACCCGCTTGCTGTGCCCTAGGAGGGGGGGTTCACTAACCAACTCCCAGCCCCATCCCTACAGTCCTACCCACACCTCACACCCTCTGCAGTCCTCCCTGAGCTGCTGCAGGAGGCTGTGCCCTCAGACCCTTTCCACAGGGTTGGGTTTCTGCCGATTTAATCCCGCAGAGACAGTGAAGGCCAGGGCACCCTGGTTCACGCTGGGAACGGTGAGCCAGGGAAAGACCCAGGGCTAAAAGCCGACCCGGGTCAAGAAACATAAACTAAATATCCTGATTCCTAACCATTTGCCATCACTGTAAAACTTTGGTGCCACAGTCCCAACTCTCTCAAACCTGCAAATTGTGGGCTGCCCCGCAGCTAGGCCGGGTGCTTTGAGTTTTCGAGGCTCAGTTGGGGATTATCAGCCTTTGGCAGTTCCTTTTTTGGGTGCTCCCTCCCACAGATGGCTGTGCTGTGTCAGGGCCAGATTGCATTTCACTGCAGCCTTTGGGAGCTGTTACTCTATCCCCATTCTAACATATCTCCCATACTCACGTGCCAAGCGGAGAGAGACAGCTTAGTGGCCTGAGCCCAAAAACGTTATGACTTATTAATTTAGTAATGCGTTTGATTCACCAGTGGCAGTGCTGGCTGAAGAGCAAAATGAGGAAGTCGGATTCATCCTTGACTCCTGCGTTTCAAAATAAACGAACCCATCTATAGCACTGCGCAGTCGTGCTCAGAGCTACCATGAGCTCCCGGGCTGGACATTGAAGGAAATAATTGGCAATAGATGATGTTATACCTATCCTGTCCTCCTCTGCCTCTGCTTGACCAAGCACTCTGCTCTCTGTCTGGATTGCACAGAGGTTCTGCTGTACACCCACCAGCCTTATATTTGACAGCTATTTCTGTTGTGCTTTATTTCCTTTGCTGGGCTATCCATGTTCTCACAGTAGGTATACTGTAAATTTAGAACCAATGAAGATTTTCCTTGATTTCCATGTGTGATGAGGACACAAAGTCCCAGATTATTTCACTGAGGAAGCATTTCTGTCCTACAGCCAAGTGGGCTGCTTTGTACTGAAGCATGTACTTGTTACAATATGTTATAGAAATATTATAATACTTAAAAGGTAGATAGTGTCTTATAATTTCAAAGCACTGTATAACCACTGACTAATTGAGGTTCATGGCATCACCTTTAAGCAGATAAGGAACTACCACTGAAAAGTAGCAGCCAACACTTATTACCCCAAGGTCTGAACCACAGTAGTTGTTTTTCCAGGTGCGGAACAGCAGAATAATTGAGCTCGCTCAGATGCCACTGTACAGTAATAGCTGGCAAATGTCAGCATTTAAATGGAAATTTCATATGGAAACCCCCCACCCCCATCCACTCTTCCACCCACTGGCCAGCAGAAGTTGCACAGCTGAAGTGGTACCATCACAGGACTTGTCACAACTTCTTTTCACACCAGTTGTACAGGCCGGACACTGCCAGGAGTCCGTGGGGTGCATGTGGGCTGAAAATCATGCCCCTGGGAATCCCCCAAGAAAAGACAAGGCTACAAACCTGCTAGGCTGATCAGGTTGTTGTCATGCTAAGAAGAAGAACCAGTATTGCTGGTGAAAAGCAAGCACCTTGTGCTTAGACCTACTGAGGTTCTTTATCATCTCCTACATTAGAGCAAGCTTTGAAGGGTCTCTGTGTGAGCCCCCTGCTTTGATCCGGTGCTAAAACATCTTGCAATTGGGAATCTCAGGTACCAAAGTAGGTGCTTCATCACCACAGTAAGGCAAAGGAGAATCTCCAGAGCTTTTCAAACTTCTCTATTTTTTCCTCTTCACTGGAAGAACTATGCAACCTCAACAACACGCTTGCAGCCGAGTTTATACACATATGGGTATTATTGCACTGTGTTCATGGTAATTTATACTAGGCCACTTACCACAGGACTTCAAAACCCTTTGGGTTCACTGTGTTGACTTTAGTCAGAAACTTTCACATGTGAAAGTAGAAGTCACAGCAAATAAACTAGTAGAAACTCTATTAGCAACTCTGGGACCTGTGGTAATAGCAGTCATATGGACAGCCATGAACTCCTAGAAAACAAGAGCCGTGTTAGCAGGCTAAGAGGGTTGGAGAGTATCAAACCTGAAGGGTTTGGCTTGAAAATCTCCCTCTAGTATGGTGCTGGATGCTTTACTCAAGTTGTTTCACTGGCTACTGGCTGCTCAGCGGGTTGGTGCATGGTTCACTATGTGGGTACAGGAGAGTACGGTGGGTGCTCGGGAGGGTTTTCCTGGAGTTAATATCACTTTTATGATCACCCAGCATTGCTACAACATGCTTCCAAAGGATTGCCACCTGTTACTCCTATGTCTCATTTATTTCAGAAATATTTTAATGTCTTGCTAGTGTGGCCCTTCAGCTTTAGCAGAAAGAAATCTGGCTGCCTTTGGAAAGATGTAAATAAATGCAAAGCTGGAAGGTAACAGACTGGACAGAGTAGATTTCCTGGGGGGCTACAATCCTGCGTGTTGCTGAATCCATTACCCACAGCATCCATTTACTCATCACGGTGCACTTACCTACTATTTGACACTCACAGTGCTTTGAAGAATGGAGCCAGTGCTCATTAGAGACAGCTACACGGGAGGCCTAATTGCAGAGTACATCACTGATTACATTAGAGGGGGGTGTAATAACCGATTGGCTGAGCATGCAAAGTGGAACTGGCACAATTGTAGCATCTGCATGATTTGTATCTCTGGCTTAGAACACTCTAGTTTTTATAGACAGGACTCACACACACCACCTTTATACAGTACAGCTGGGGACATCTTGTTACCTGTCTGTTAAAAATGGATTTTTTAATAGCAACTTTGATAAATTAATTTGCTTTTTCATAAATGGAGCACGTATCCTTTTTCTTTGGTGGAAAGTCTACTTTTGCTCCAGCTCACAGCTAAAGCTGTGTTCTGCTAGGAAAACTGTGCTCAGTGGTCTCCCAAAAGAGCAAAGTGCTTCTTGCGTTATTACTTTGAAGCTGAAATGCTTTCTTTAGATTTTAATCTTGAAGGCTTCCCCAAACTGACATTAACTAAACATATGAAGCCAAAGAAATCATGGCATAGTTAACTTCTGAGGGAGAGACAATTAGAAAATGCTCAAGGAGAAACATCTGGCCTTTCTCTTCCTGCTCCACCCCACCATTCACGACTTTAAATGAAGAGTAATCCAAATGGGAAAGCACAAAACCTGCTTGAGGCAGATGCTAGCAATTTGTTACGGATGTTCCTGCAATGCAATCCCCAGTTTCAAGAATAAATGGCACCGCTGTGATTCTGTAGCAACAACTTCACAAAACAACCCTACCAGCCTGGGAAACTGGCCACAGATGGGTTGATGCTTGGGTTTTAAGGCTCTCCACTCCAAAGCTAAAGGCTTATCACTCCTTCCAGAGCCTGAGGTCTAAAACTGACTTTTGGGTTAAATTCAGGGAGTAAAAAAAAAAAAATAATGCAAAAAGAGAGTTTTGTTTGCATAAAATGAGCAAAAGTCTGATGAGAATCTGCCCCTGCATCTCTCACTATGTGTGCATGGATGTGTGGGTGCAGGGAGGCAGAGGAAATATGTGAGAGAAGTCATAAAAGCTCCTGGATAATGCCTCTAAAGTATTTCTAAGCCATTACACAAGTAACAATATACAGAGACTTAAATTCAGACACAAGGGATCTATTTTACATGGACAGAAGAATACTCATGTGGAATACGCTTACAAAGAAGCTTCTTTAGGCAAAACAAACAAACAAACACTGGAGTCATTTATCTCCTTGCCCTCTTTTTGTGCTGGAATACAGGACCTTCACAGTGTTAGAGCTTCAAATTGTGGCAGGGGCCTCCCGCTGTCCCTGCTGAGTTGATCTGCAGAATCCCACTTCAGTTCCTTCAGCTGGTGGGGAGCAGAGGGCCCGTTTCATGGGAGGACAAGGTAGGGTCTATGGCAAAGCAGGCTGCAAGACCAGGGTCTTTCTGAGCCGGGTAAGAAGCCAGTGGGAATTGCCAAATCTCCAAGCCAAAACAGGAAGGAACACTGAAGATTTCAGTAACGACTATACTGTTAAGCCTCTTTTCTAAATTCTTTTCTTACAAAAAAGAACTACTCCCAGTTTGCCCAAGTGTTATTTCAATATGAAATTGGTCTTTAAAAACTCATTAAGGAATACAACAGCTAAAATCCTTCTTGATAGTGCTGTAGCTTTTACCCCATATTGAACTTGGATAAATTGAATGGGGAGAGACAAGTTCAGCAGCAGAATTTACAGATTTTGACTCCCCAGCAAGAAATGGAACCACAGCTTCTCAACACTGGGAGCAGCCAGCACTTATCTGTGCCAGACACGCACACCGTCTTTTATTGCGCTGTCCTTAACAGCATCCATCTCACACCAAGAGCATCTTTGGCCTCTGACAGAGAGGAAAGCAAATTTGACACAGTCCTCCTAAGACACAACTTGTTCATGCCCACTCCCGTGTGTAGGGGAAGGGTCCCCATACGAGCTGCTTGGAACAGCAGCTAGACGGAACTGGGATAAAAGAGGGACTTTCAGGTAGGTAAATCCCAAAATACAGCCAGAAGATGAAATTTGGATTAAATTAGCTCCAGCTATTGAGTGTGCTAGTAAAATCATGATTGGATTTTTGAGTTTTGGTGGGGTTTGTTGATCCTTCTCTCCCCATCTGTGAGTCGGGCAGGTTTCTGGTCCCTGCTGGGGTTCGCCGTGGCTTGGGTTCCCTTTCCTTTGGTATGGTGGTAATGGTAGGGGCAAAGGGCTGCATGGTGCCTGTACCAAAGCTGCACTGGAAATCAAGACTAAATGAAACTATTAAATCCTGGTCTGCCAAGAAACCTAGAAAGAGCAGGTGGCAATACAAAGCAAAAGGCCTACAAGGAGCTTGGGAAATGTTCCTGATAAATCTCATTCTTACTGCAGGCCACTCTCCAAACTCCAAGCAAATGTCTTACATCGACTTAGGAAAGCAAAGACTTCAGAGCTTCTGTCCTTGTGCTGAGAACCTTCCCCCTCATGGCTACAATCTGCTCTTTTGTTTTTTCCAAAAGCAGTGAGGCAGTTATCAAGGATTCTCCTCTGCTCTGCCAAGGAGTTTTGCATGTGGTAAAATTAGCACAACTGACTGCTCTTCCCTTCTGTCCACGGTTCCATCCAAGGAGACTTCTTTGAAAACTGCTCTTTCAAGAAGCCATCTTTGAGCTGTTAGAAAGCAAAATATCTAAGCAGTGTTGAGTTACTGAGAAATACTGTCACACTTAGATAACTCAAAAACTACTGTGAATTCTCCAGTTTCCCAGAAGTACACACTTCTAGGCAGGGATCAATCAGAAGGATTTTTAGATTGTTACATAGATTTGAGGAGTCATCTAAGAGTCTCCCCAAAAATGCCCTCTCAGTCAGATGTGCAGCACTGTTAGTGTAACACTGTAACTCTCCACAATGGGGTTTTATCTCAACACCACTTGGAACAATACAATATTCATAAAAAGCCACTGCTGGAATATATTATCTCATCAGCACATGATGATAAGATTAAATTGTTTGGTGTTAGAAGTGATAAGGATTACCATATCAGTGTTCATCTTGTTGGATTTGTATTGCTTAGAGCCATTGACAGTAATCACATGAAAATTCTGGATAATTTTAAATGATTCAGTAATAACTACCAGATTATGCTGTAGGCAAAGGGAAATGCTGGGCCCTGCACAGCCAGTGCAGCATTTCTACAATAACTCTGTGGGATGGAATTTGTACCTAGAGAAAATTGACTGAGATCATTCCCCTTAATCTTTTTCTTTGGGAAACGTACCGCTCCATATCAGAGCAGGACAAGAGAGAAAAGTAAGAAAACTATTTAAAAAATTGTTCAGAGCCTCTGTGGATCCTGCAACACATTCTGGACCAGATTTGGGCCTTTGGGGCAGTTTTAGTAGCCTACTGCTATCTGTTTGGTCATTGTCACTGCAGGCTCCTAGACACTGTGGCAATACAACTAATCAGCTAGTGATAAGAGCATTAAGTGTTTACCTGTGCAGCGAGCACTTCAGCACAGAGCGTGTCAGTTTAGTTGAACAGTTTCAGCTTTTACACAAGCTGTTTAGGCAATCACTTTCACAAGATTGGCCCAAGAGTTTAACTTTTATTATTTATGCCGTCTTCAGTGTGCTCAACCTACCAGACAGACGCACACACATAAATGCAGTAGCTGTCAACCTCAGAGACAGCTTTGGCTTGACGGAAGACCGTAGAATACAGAAATGTGATATATAAGAGTAGATACGTAAATGCTGAGAAGACAAGAGATGGTGAGAACAGACCTCTAAAGCCCTATTTTAAACCCGAGTAAAAACTAAAATTTGCTAAGGCAACACATAGGTGTTACTCCTATGTGGGAACAGGTGGGCATCCAAGGATTATGGACAGGAAAGGAGTTTCCACAGGTATTACATGAGCATGTTCTTTCTCACTTTATTCCTTCCTGTATAAATTGGTCTCCTGTCCTTACAAATCCATTATACAGCAAAGGATGATCCAAGATACAGAACTGGTCTCACGCACTGAAGCATCAATTTTTTTTCTGCTACCCAAGGTAGCTACATAATCCTGGTGTCTTCCCTTGAACTCATGTATCTTTTGTCACTGCTTAGTATCCTCTATCTAAATTTAGAAGGCAGTTCTGCAATCCTTGCATTGGATAATACTCATTCTGGTCAGCAGTCCCCAAACCCACAAGCAGAAATTATAAAATCACAGAAACCCAGAGCTGGAAGAGACCTCAAAAGGTCACGCAGTCCCTCCTCCTGCCCTCCCATCACAGCTGCCTTTCTGGGCTCATGCAGCCAGAGATAGCCCGTGTTGGAGCTTTACCGCTGCCCCAGAAATCTATCACATACAATAACGTATACCTTAAAATTAAACATTCATCCTCCCTGATTAAAATCAAGTCTATTGCCTTTTATTCTATCTGCTTTAGTCAAAGAGAACAGATTATCACCATTCATATGATTCTATGATTCTATGGTCTATTCTTTAGACAAGAGAAAAAAAAAACAACCAAAAAACACAATTCTTTCACTTTCCTCATCCATCTTCTCATTATTTTTATTGACTTCCTCTAGATAGTCTCCATTTGGCTTGGATCTCCTGGAGCAGTCCTGAGCGGAGTGGAGCTGAAGAGTGCTGTGTGCCCAGGAGGCAGCCCTTCTTCTGACCACACTCACAGGCAAGCGCTTCCCTTTTCACTACACCACGGTTCTCTTGACTCACGCTCAGCTGGTGACAGCCCAGATTATTTTCTGCTCCGTCTGCTATTTAGTAAGCTCTTCTCTGTCTGCTTTGTCGTTCTGCAATTAATTATTCCTGCCTGGATGTTCTATCTTGCATGAGTACCTATTCTTCCTCATTTTCCCCTGGACTGTATTTCTAACTTTCAAGATAATTTTGAATTCTAAGCTTGTCCTCTCCCGAATCAGTAGTGCTTACGAATGTTACAGGGATGCTTTTTATTCTGTCATCCAGGTAACTACTAAACACACCAGAGCAAGGACAAACTAAGGGCTTGATTCTCTATCTCTGTATTAAGCAACATTGCCTGATAACTTTACATCTAAGGCATTATCCACCCAGATAAATGCAACTCAACTGGAGTCAACACAGAGAAACGAGGTCCTTAGAGAGGTATTAATAACCCAGTTTGTTGCAGGTACTTGTCCCAGCAGGGGGGTAATAAAGAGGAATGTGCACTGAAAGCCTGTCTGGAAGGAAGGCTGGATGGCTACAGTCATTTTCACGCCACCAATTCTCTTTCTATCAGCCATAGCAGTTATTCACCACAGGAAACCCACTGTAATCTGGCATAATAGATGCCTTGTGTTTTGGATTTAGAATGCTTTGAAATACTTTTTCATAATTTTTCAAAACCCTATGCCCAGTTACAAATTTACAGATACACCTGATTTCCCTGGTTTCTTGGTTTAACTCTTACTCAGCGAGACTCCGACATAAATGACGTTGGATGCATAGGAACATTTTGTGATGGGACACTTGAGTCACCGAAGCGGTGAGGCTCTGCAGCCTCACAGAAAATCTGGGGGCTGGTTCTTTGAACTAGAATATAAAAACTGCTATGCCAGATTTCAAGCTAAGTCCAGTCAAGCACAACATCTAATATTGTGTAACACCGAATACTTTGGAAAACAGGGTAAGAAATAGATTAATGGGTGGGTTCTTCTTCCTCTAACACCCTCCATGGATCTACCAATGACTTAAATATTTTCTGAGCAAGAATTTTACTTTCTTTTGCACTTGGGTCATCGCACGTGAAAGATTCTACTTGACTAATTTCAGGTACTATTATTTTGACTAATTTTGGTATTTCTTAAACTGAAATAGATGGTATAAACCCCCTGGAATGTCAAATTACACGCAGTGCCAGGGCTCCATTGATTTTCATCTCATAATGCCAATACGCACCCATCAGTGATTTGGCCTGAAACATTTTTGAAAGATTTGTCAGAAGCTATCACATGAAAACTAAAAGGACAGAAGAAATGACTGTATAATTAAATTATTCAGTTTTCCACAGGGACAATGGAAAAAAGGACAGCCTTTAAAGGAATAGAATAAATCAGCTACTGCAATCAAATCTGCAAATGCTGCAAAATTGAAAGATGATTGCAAGTGCTGCTGAGGTCACACAAGGTCAAAATTTTAATGAGGTTCCACTAGAAATGCACAAGCTTTAATTGCATGCCCAAACTGAAAATCTGAGGAACAAGGTTAAACAGGAAATAAGATGGCAGTTACAGTTGCTGAAACATTAGCTCAAAGATTCCTAAACTGCTCATCAGAGAAAGAGATAACACGTGTTCCATGCTGCAGCAGATTTTCTCAGCTCCATTCCTGTGTGCCCAAAGATAAAAGATAAGCACATCAAGCAGCACGGATATGTATGAGGAGCAGGAAGGGATGATGCTCTATGTCTACCTCAAGGATCCTTTTATCTCTCATGAATTTGTACGTGCTTGGCTTTTTTATTTTAAGTTTACAGCCTCCACTGTCCCACTACATATATCCTGAGTGAGCACCTCTCGGTTCATTTCCCTTCCTGTAATTTATACCTTCTGCTCTGAAGCTTTGCATGTGCAGAATATCAGATGGGTTAAATTGCAAGTGCTGAGGCCATTCGTGTATGTGTCTGGTGAAATGGAAAGAACAGAAAATACCACCTCATTTGAAAATTAATTTTAGCTGCCCAGTCCATTCATAAGCGTTCCCTTCAGCAGAGTGATTGCTCCTATGCCAACGTCTTAGGAACAAAAATGGGTAAACAGACAGCGACCCTTTTTATTGCACAGCATATTAAAGAAATTCTGGATATAGAACAAGGAGTGAAGAGATTGGAGCTGAGGCGTTTGGGGTTTTTTGCTGTGCTGCTTTGCTCATGACATAACCAGAGACTTTGATTTCAGTGACTCACTTTTCCCATCTGTAAAACGAGGATAACATCTGAATGTCTCTCAGTGGAATGGTAAAATTTAATTTCAGCATGTATACAAAGCACACTGAGATTGTTAAGTGGCAAGCTGTTACTACTATATATTATAAACACAAACTTGGGAAATTTGGCACAGAACATTTAGGGTTTTTTCCCCTTTAACTGACCTTTTGTTTTCAATAATAATTGGCATTCTATTAACACCAAAAGGAAACAACAAAGGATTTTCTGTACACATGCTAAAGTGGGGAAAGCCAATATATAACAAACAAGAAGCAAAGAATGGGTAAGTCTGTGATCTGAACATTCAAGTTAAAATGAAGCTCTGCTCTGAATTTTTGCAAGGTTCCTTTTTATTCTACATGACATGATCTCACTGCT
The DNA here is from genome assembly GCA_013400055.1 of Nycticryphes semicollaris. Lineage (NCBI taxonomy): Eukaryota > Metazoa > Chordata > Aves > Charadriiformes > Rostratulidae > Nycticryphes > Nycticryphes semicollaris. The sequence continues at coordinate 514,743 of VXBJ01003842.1, forward strand.
ACCTTTACTGCATTCTTCCCATTTATGAGCTAATTCTGTGACCCTCTGACAGATAAACTTTCCGTTTATAATTTCAAAGCGAGTTTTCTGCACCAGGCCCAAAGACCCTACCCTTTAATATGGCCACAGACGGTTTTTTATCCTCACTCTTCCCAGAGCTTAAACCCAGGGGCAAAATGAGAATAGCCTATTCTAGAATTCATTGGCAACCAGATAAGCAGCAAAATGTGATCCATTGATAACTGAGTAGGTAGGTAACACATTCATGTTAAAACAGAACGGTATCTGGGAATTTATTCAACAGGGTTTGGGTGTTGTTCTTCCTGGCTGGCAGGACCACTCCACCATTACTCCACTCTTCTTTTGGAAACACAAACAAAACCAATGGTGCTTGAAATATTGGACTTAACCCAGTGAGCGCCTGGCTATGCAGCAGGTGCAACCCAACTCAAAACGCTTACGGCTGCTCTCTTGTGACTCCAGTGAACCTGTATTTCCACAGGACTGATAAATCCTGGGATTTACCAGTGCTCCACCTTTAGACCACTTGAGCCTAGCAAATTGTCCACAGCACCCAGCTGCCTCAAGCCCTGCAAGCTTGTCTAGCCGTTATGTGTTTTCTATCGCTTCAGGCCAACACTGCATTTGCGATGACAAGGTGACTGCGCTGAGCCATCTCCAACTCCCACGTGTCTGAAGTGGAGACTAAAATTTGGTGATCCGTCTGAAAGCTCAGCCCACTTCCCTTTGGCTGGAGCCTCTTTGCTGGAAAAGTTAGTTTACAGAAGGACCATTTGTAATGGTTCATTACCCTGGAGAGATGGCCGAGAGGTCCCCCTCTCTGCCAGAGCACCCTGTCGATTCATCATGGTTAATGTCGGGGGTAAATTTACAATTGCTGTGGGGGCCGAAGATACCCCCGCGGGCCGGCCTGTTTGGGCAGTTGGCGATCAGGCCTCTCCCCGGTCTGAGGCGGTCTGGGCTGCCGGGACGCCCCCTCGGGCCAGGTCCCGTGGAGCGGCCGTTTCCAACGGCTCCACCACCGGATGGAGCTAAGGGGGAGGTCCCCCCATCCCCACAGGCTGCCGGAGCCGAGGGCAGCCCCGGGCCGACGGGGACGAGGAGCTCGCAACGCCGCGGGGCGTTAAGTCCCGAGCCGGTGGTCTGCAAGCGAGTGGGCCGGGCAAGCGCTCTGAGGGGTCGGGCTGGCGCCGGGCGGACGCTGAGGCGAGGCGAGGCGCGGCCCTGCCCTCGAGGCCCGGCGGCGGCGCTGGCGGGCGGTGCAGAGCCTGCGCACTGTGCTCCCGCGTCCCCCTTCTGCCCAGCCGGCAGTCGCGCGTCCCGGCGCTGAAGATGGCGGAGGGCGGCAGTGCCGTCCCCACTCCCTCTTGCTCTTCCTCCTCCTCCTCCTCTTTGAAGGGGCTGCGGGAGCAGATGGGTGAGAGCGGGCAGTGCGGCCGGGGGGAAGAAAAGGATAATGGAGGGAGGGGGGTTGGGGACCCGCGCTCCGGCGGCCCAAGGCCGGGTGTCCTCCCCCGCTCGCCTTCCGCCCCGCAGTACGCCCGGCCCCCTTCCCGGGGCGTGAGGGGAAGAAAGGGTAGCGGGATGTAGGGCCGTTGGGCTTTGTGTCCGGCCGGCGGCAGGCTGAGGGCGGGGGGGCTTCCGCCGCCGGGGCTGCCTGGCCCCGCTCCCTCAGTCGGTGGGGCTGAGGAGCGTCCTTCCTCCCTCCCCTCCACTGCCGAGGCGTTAATTGCTGACTGGGGACCTCTCACAGCAGCAGGGCCGGCTGCAGGACAGCTTCGTGACGCGGAATGGCCCGCTTTTCACCGCTTCTTGGCGGGCTGAGCTTCTCGGTGGCTGTCGCGGGCGGGCTGGTGGCTGGGGCAGGCGGCACGTCCCGGCGGCGTGTCCGGGGGCTGCTCCGACTCCAAGAGCAGAGGGCAGGGACAGTCTGTGGCATTGATTCCTAACCAAAGACACCATGACTCTTTAATTAATTATTTTTTTACCGTTTTGAACTGGTGTCTTAGGAGCGCTAAAGAAACTCTGCTTTGATTTTTTTCCTCGAGCGTGTTTATGTGCCTATTTATGCCGAAGTAGTACCAAACTCTGCAGTGGGTATTGTACATGGTTCATGTTCCAAGCATAATTCATGGTAGAACTCCACATTAGCTTTGTGCGTGAGCCATAAGAAAAGGTAAATGTTTTCTTATCCCAGACTAAAAATAAGGAAAGGGGTTCATGGTTTTATCTAAACTAACCTGGACTATGTACAAAACCTACTCTGACAGCCTGTCGTTTGATTGTTTTCAATGTACCTGTGTGTAAACACATGAAGAAGAGCCCTGGCAAAAGGTCCCGAAGGTACAACTCTCATCTGGCAGGCTTTCTTCTTCAGTGTGTTTGTGTGTCAGAAATATTATTTAATTACTTTTTATTTCACTTTCAAAATTAAGACAATGTAGTGCTCCAGAAGATCTGCCAAAATATATAAGGTCTGCCAAAAGATAACACTTCTCACCTGTGTAGACCGTGTCTATTTGATCCTTATCCTCCCTGCTGGAACTGCTAAATTTTCTTTTGTGCATTGGATGCACTTACACTATGGCTTCTAAGTTTTACTAAAGATGGACACCCACATTTGCTGACAGCTGTCATGACCTAGATTTTGTCCCAAAACCAGAGATGAAATGTTCCTTGAACCGGGCAGCTCTATCTCTCTTTAGATGTGCACATATTCTAATACGTACATCATGTTAAAAAAAAAAACCACCATAAAAAAACCCAGCTCTCCTCACTAGATCCTGGAAAGGACAGACCTCGATTTTTACTTTTTTTTTCCCCAAGGGGGTAGAAGTCACTGAACCAGAATCTGAACTTCAATTTACATCAAATGCATTTCTAGGAGTTCCGTGTTAGAAGACGAACTCACTGCGAATGTGAGTTGAAGCAATACTGTCTGTGAGTGCGCAGGCCACTGCAGTTCAGCTCCTGACTCTTTGTCAGCAGCACTCCCTCACTCTCTGGGGATAGCAAATGATGTTTAGAAATCATCTTCGCAATCCCGTGGTTAACAGTGGAATTCGCAAGATAATTGCTGCTGAAGTTGTGAGCAGCAACCAAGTCAGAAACCGCATCTGTTTGGAGAAGTTGTAGAAAAATAAGATGGGAGGAAGAACCTCATTTAGTCCCACGTTGCCATTCAGCAGGTTCAGAGAGGGATGTAACTTTCTTCCTTTCTAAGCTCAGTTGTCTGGCTGAGGAGATTTCAGATCCAAAACACCTGATAACTAGAATACTTGTGCCCAGTTTCTATTGGTCTGTGGGCAATTATGTGTTTTGCCATCTGAAACAATCTGGAGAACAAACATCTGTGCAAAACAAATACAGTACTGTGCACCTTCAGTCATTTGCCAATGGGCTTCTGGTTGGGAATCTTATGCTTAAGGACAATAGATAGAAATTTGCAGCATCTTGCTGAGAAGCCATGGCTCGTGCTGGTAGTCTGACTCGGCAGTGTATACATACACTTTTTGTATAGTTACCTTTTGCATACGTTCCTTTTGTGGGTCCTAATTACAAGACGCTGCTCGGTTCTTGTTTCCCTGTTTCCTCTGTCTCTTACCAGCCTCTTGATGCTGGTTTGCTCTGTGGCTGATCAGTGCTTGTTAATTATTTTAGGCCTTGAAAGTGTAGAATCCTGTGGTGCCACTTGCTACTAACTTTTGTACCAACGTGGTAGGTTTAAAGAGAATCTTTTTCTTGCCAATTCAAGCTAGTATTGAGGTGAGGAAAAGGTGTTTCTCTTTGAGTATCAACTGTAATTAAGATTGAACAGGCCAGACTGTGCCTGCTGTGTCAGTTCTACGATACCTTTGGTAATCATTTTCTGCCCTTACAGTCTTGTCTAATCTTATTTTCTTTAGGTGGACAGCTAAAAGCAGAATTTGGTGCTATAACTGGAAGCCAGTTAACATGTCTATCAGTGATGCGTGATCGTTAGTTAACATTAGAAATTAATTGTGATTGTACACTGGTGCATTGATGGCAGTTTCTTACACCTTTCTTATGATCTGTTCTTGCTGCTGTCACCCTTCAGGGATGGAGAGGAATTTTTTTTTCTCAAATTCTAATACTATAAGCACTGTTGAGCTTGTTAAGATTTGAGAAGAGGGGAATAGTCAGTTACTTATGGTTTAGCCAGTACGGTTTTTCTTGAATAGTATGGGTAATCAGAATAGAAATACTTACAATTTAAGATGTTGTAATCTACATTTATTATTTTAGCTTCATTTTCACTGAAATACTAAAATCTCCTGTCCTGTCTTCTGTAATATTGGTGGCAGAGAATGTGTATTTGCTTTTTGCCAGAGCTTGGCTTCACTGTTGCTGGGATTTCCACTAGTTATTGAAGTACTGCTGTGAAAGTTGTTAAAAAGAGCATATTAAAATGCTGTATGTGTGATTTTCCTCTCCAAGATTTGGTTGATCTTTTGGGAAACCTATCTCAGGACGTGGGACAAAAACTAAGTGCCTTTTTCAATAAACCTAGCCACAGGCATAATTCTCATTACCTGCATGGCTAAGCCCAGTTTTATTGGAAGTTGTCTAATAAAATTAATAATTTCACTCCCTCTCATCAGTTGTTTCTCCCTGTGTGAGTGACACTGACTGGCTTTGTCCATCTTTCCTGGAGCACAGTTCCTGGTGACTTCTTTACCAAATACATACATATAGAATTGACATGAAAAGAAGGCCGATTGGATAACTGATAGTGAAACTTCACTGCTCAAGCGAGTAGTGAGGAACATGAACAGAATTGTCTGGTCTCTAGGTAATAGGTATAAAACGTAATTTAGGAACACAAGTTTGTATTAACAGCTGTGGAATTACTGGAGACCTTGGCAGACCTCTCGTGGCAAAGTCACACAGCAGAAGTTGGTGAGTGGTGTCTAGAGAAAATGCTTTCGGATCCAGAAGTATCTGTCGGTCAGGCAACAGATTAGTTGAGCTCTGCATCATGCTGGAGGAGAGAAAGAATTTGCTTTTGAATTTGGATCTTGAAAAGCCTTTGGGGTTCACAGAACAGTTGTGTGTAGAAGTGGGCTTCAGAACTTCTCTGGGAGGCTGCAGGACAAGATAGCAATTCCTTTGCCAGGTTTCTGATAGCGTGGGGGTGCTACATTAAGAGCACCTTCAGCGTTTGGTGTTATTTTACTTGGTGGTATTTGTACCAATGACTCGTATGTGTGACATCTGCAGAGCAAAGGTAGCCCAGTGACCAGGGCTTTCAGCTGGTGTTCACTGGGCCTGGCTTCAGTTTATTGTTTCATCAAACTCCTGATAACTTCTGGAGAAGGTCTTCAAGGTTTTTATTTTTTCCCTGTGTGAAAGTAGAACTTCCACTGCTTTACAGAGTGCCAAGGTGATAAATGCAAAGAACTGCACAGAAATTGGCTTTCACATAGATCACAGAGGTGAGAGACAACATTCCTAAGCCAGGCTGAGAACTTAATGCAATTGTAGTGGCTATGAGCTTTAATTTCATTTTCTTCTTGTTCACAGAAATGCAATAGTACAGAGTAGGGATAATTTCATGCTGATTCATAAAAATGTATGCTATGTACTAGGTGCTTAACATTTTGAAGATTACTTCCAGTTGTAAGTGGTTTATTAAAAAAAGAAGTTTTATTCTAATTTAAAACTTTAAATTCCTGAGATTTCTCCAACTGCATATACAGCATATTTGAGGAAATTTCTCATATATAATATTCCATTCTCTACATGCTTATTCATGTGTTAAAATTGCAGAAGATAAATTTGGATTCCACACTTCAATTCAGTTGGAAGTATTAAACAAATAATGACTTGCAAAGATCAGAACTCTAATGGTGAGAGCCCAGAGATACTGTGGCTTGTACTACCCCTAGCTGGGCACAGCCATAAAACGTGACCAAAAAGAAAACAGCTAGCAATTAAGAAAAGCCCTAGGTTACCATGAGATAAATGGAAGAAATACCCTGTGTTAGTCATAATTGTAGGGGTATCAAATGCTGCTGCCTGGTCTCTGAACTTGATTAAATAATTAGAGGTGCTCACAGCCCTGTTGCAAAAGGATACTCTGTCAAATAAAATTCTGAGCATGCAGTGTTAATGAATTCTCTGAATATGACTCATCAGATGACTTGCGATATTTTAAAAACAAACTAGGGACTTCAAATTCCTGATCTACCACAAATAAATTAGCACCATTTAGCTTCCAATTATGCAGCCTACAACCAGGTAATTCTTAATTGATGATATGCTTTCCATGTGTTTGCACGTCCCTATCCAAAAATTAAGAAGCCTTCTAGATGCTGGTGATGAACTTGTTTGGAGTGCGGGATTTGTGGAAGAAAAATCAAATGTTGACATGGAATGGCGTGGTTTCGTTGGCAAGAGAAGCCGCGGCTGCCCTCCCTTGTGCTGCAGCCATCCACCCCGTGTGCCTGCGGTGCTCCGGGTACGTCAGTGGATACGAGCCTTTGCTTTTCAGGAAGGATGGTCATGTTGCTTGACGTTTGTTTTCTTTTAAATTAATTTCATTTTCCAGTCAGTTTTGAACTTCTGCTTTCTAGGTGAAGGATCCACAGCTGAAGTTGCCTTTGAAGAAAACAGTTGCCACCAGCTGTGCTCAGAATACCTCTGTCTTTCCTCATGGCATTTTTTTGCCTTCATAATTCACAGGGAACTTTTAAAATTCTGTTTTATGAGTACTTAACTGGCTCTTAATTTACAGACACTCTCTGCTGGTTAAATGCACTGACCTGAATCTTGGGAGGGAGCAAAGATACTGTAGTAGCCTGTGATTCACCTTCTTTGGGCAAGTGTTTTAAAGCTTCCAAGTTTTAAAATTGCCCCCCCCCTCAAGTCAGAGAGGGATTGGCTACAAGAATATAGAAAACCTGAAGAGCTATTTATACTTAACATAATTTAATAGAACACATTCATTCATTTGAAAGTTCGTCCTCTGCTTTGTTTTGTCAGGAGAATATCTTAAAGGAACACAATTTTGCAGCACGGTGTTGATCAATGGTATGTAATTTGTGTTCTGGACATTCAGAACTGGGGATGGTTGTCTCCAGACCAGATCAGCACATGTCACCTTATTCCCAGATTTCTCTGAAAAACATTCTGCCACTAGGTAATGAACTTAGCAGGGAAAAAAAAAAAGCAAAAGGGAAAAAAAAAATAGACTCTTTATTGGTCTCTTTTGCCCTTCTATCGTGCTTGGGGTTTTTACACCCTCTTATCATTTTTTTTCACTGAGCCATTCTTTAAGCTCTTTGGGGCAGGGACTGATTTGTGATTACTTGTATTAGAATGCCTGAGAGCTTTTGCTTTTTAATTAGTTAGATTAAGCATACAAGCTTGCAGTTTAATTCATTTTACATTTTGTACCACTGTGTTCTGTTTTAACTAGTAGGTTTGCTGCATTAAGTCCTGGTAGTGTCTATGAGAACTGTTCCAGTGCACTGTGTTGAGTGACTTGATTTGAGTCTGGTCTCTTGGGGGTAAATGCCAATACAATCCCTCCTCTTCTGAAGCAGAGATGGGGTTTGAATGAGCTCTGAAGTCAGCACAAGAAATTCATCAAGCGTAAAAGGCAAAAGCACTAGTTTTCACTGCTGCCATGTAAAAAGATTATTATCCTTCTGTGTAAAGAAAGCTCAAAATGGTGTTTTAACAGGATTTGTCTCAAGTTAGTTGTGACTTGCAGTGCTGGGCTGTGTTCTTTGCTGGCGTTGTTTGGGCTGAGGGTATTAAACAATAGCCAGTCTGCAAACAAGGGGACAAAAGCATTTTCAAGAACAGGCTTGGAGCAAGCAAAAGCAAGCAGGCTGCTTAGGAAAGGCAGAAGTAGCAGACAGAAGTTAGCTGATGTAAAGTGTTGGGACAGTGTGGTATAACATAAATAATACAATGAGGAAAACAGACGTGGGAGAGGAGGAGAGAGCAGAGGTTTATCTTGTTTTTTTCTGTGCCTGCGCAGGAGCGTGAACAGAATGTTGGTTTAAGGCAGGCTCCAGAGCTGGAGGAGTAAAGCAGAACCAGCTGATCTGTGACTGGGTTTTGCTGACACTTGAGATCAAACTGCAGTGGGAACTAAACTGTTTGGTGCAGGTTAAAAGCGGGGCTGCTCTGATATCTTTAAGTTAGTCCAATGTGAGTGGCAAAAAATGTTTGGGTTTTTTTTTTTCTTCTGATCTCCAGGAGCCTGAAGCAGTGCAAGCTGTTAGTAAAGAAAGAGCATTGCCTGTTTGCACAGCAGAGTGGCTAGTAATAATCTTTCACTCCATCTTCAAAACTACCATTTTACCTTTTACATCCTTTACCTGTAAAACCTGTGATTAATTCTGTCAGGTTTGGAGCACTTAATCTGCAAAATATTTATATATGATATATATATCTGTATATATGATACATATATAAAGATATATAAGCATTTAAGTTACATTGCAATGTCACATAGCTACTACATTTCACAGTGAATCCACTTGAAATGATGTAAGGGCATATTTATTACATAAACTGCTTTCATGTGAGTCCAGGGTATTAGGATATTTTAGAATTTCTACTATGCAGAAACAAGTAAATAGTGATTTCTGTTTCACTTGGGAAGATTCACGAGGGACTTTTAGTCATAGTTTATTGCATCAGCATTACAGTCTTACAGTCAGTGTCTAATATATCTTTAAAAGAAATCACTCAAGGTGGATGAAAGCAGTTTCTGTTTATTTTGCAGTTGGTGAGAAGAGTTTGTAGTTGCCAACCCACAGAAACTTTGTCCAGAAATACTCTCTTTACATCTGAAATGCAGCTTAATGTATATTGGTGGAGAAATTTACGGGGAGTACGAATACCTTAGTGCCTTGCTCTTTCACTGAGAAACATAATTATGAGTGTTCCAACCATTCCAAACCTCTGGCTTCCCTGGGGCTGTCTTTAATAAGACTGTGCTTCTAGACAGCAGAGACCAGCAGTGCGTGGCCGTCTTCTAAAGAACGTAGTTGGGACTGTAAGGCCTCTATATCCCTTTTGCAGGAAGCAGCAGCTCTAAAGAGAGAGGTCATCGTGCAGATAAGCTTGGTAAGCACAATGCAATAAACAGATTAATAACTAATGCCAGGTGGAGGAGGGAAATGATCCGACTTGCATTAATGTGAGTTGGGAATTTGTGAATTAGAGAAATGTCCCCTTTGGAGGGCCTTTTGTATCATGGTACTGCATCAAAAGAGATTGGTGAAAGATTTTGTTCTTTTTTAAAAAAAAAAAAAGGTAATTATGCAAAATGCAAAGGCTTTGGGAATGCAAAATCATGCAGAATGCAAAGCTCCTTTGGGAACGTGAGGGAGAACTGTGGGCAGGGAGAGAGTGACAAAGGAGAAAGCGAAGGCAGCAAAAAGGCAGTGGGTGAGAGTAGGGTATCTGCGGTGGTCAGGTTCGGTTTTTTTCAAGTGGTAATTAATAACATATCTTACTAGTAAAGAACCCCGAATTGTGACGCCAGGTGTCCTTTCCAGAGAAAGGGGTGGATTTAGCTTGTTAGACCTGTGCACAGGCAGTGCTTCTTACCAACCTTGTGATGGCTCATGCAAGAGTTGGTGACATCTTTGTTCTCTTCAAACATGATGCTGGCAGTTGCTTTTCTCATTAAGAAGAGAGAAGCCTAACTCTTAGCTGAGTGGTGTGAGGAAGTTTAAAAGAGGATATGAGTGACAGCTGGAGTCACTAGGACTCCAGAGAAGATACTTTCATGGTGTGTATCACTAGTATTTGGACTAAGGGTGGTACAAACCTGATATGGCTGTTGGACGATGGTATAGCATCTCTGTAGAAAAGTTTTGGAGACGGCTGCCAGTTTGCTTAAGGACTAATTTTGATTCCTTGCTCTGTGCTTGTATTACATTCAGGTTTGGTTTAGATGATGTGCTACCCCTAGGGAAAAACATACCGAGATCAACCCACAAATTAACTAGCAACCTTCCTGGTGCCTCTGTGATCATGCCCTAGGCTGAACGAATTGGTAACGTGTCTGTGAGATTGCTTCAGCTCTATCTTTGTAGTTTTCCTTGCAAGAAATAATTAATGTGTTGTTAATTATGTGATTTTATTTATCTTATTTAATGTTTCTAGCTCTTAATCTGAGTGTGAATATTTAAAGATAAGTAAAAACTTACATTCTTGCAAATATGTCTCAGATACTTGTGGAGCTGCTAACTCATATACTACAATGGAATGCTTGTGTCAAGCGTCTTCCAGTGGGATAGATATCTTCCAGTGGGAAGACGTGCCATGCAGGGAGTAGACATGGAATGAAAGTGTTGTGAATAGCCTGGAATAATGATAAGACAGGAAACTCTTCCTGAGAGAAATTGAACTGCTGAAGCTGAGAGATGGGCATGCGCTGCTTTTGGAGATCTGTGTGCTTCCCATCTGGTGACTGCCCAGACAAAACAGGAGAACCATCTGCCTTCCAGCTGGTCTGTCAGAAGGTGCCTACTGGGAGGCTCATGTGTTAGTTGTGGAGCCTGTCAGTCCTTGCAGCCCAAAGATGGGACGTGAGGATCAATCGGGAAAGAAGGGGAAAGTAGGGAGAAGAGGAATGCACAGAGAGAAGGCTATTCTGTTCATTATTAGAAGCTTTCTGTGTTGTCCATCTCTTTGAGGGTCCCTACTTCTGGTGTCCTTTAACAAGGAGGAATGGTATAAAACCAATACTCAATTTAATTTTTTAAAGCCTTTAATATACGATCTTGCATCTATTTGTCTTAACCTGTGTTAATTAACAAGTGGAAATGGGCTTACAAGACAGTGCGTGAAAATCTCAACCTCAGATGCTGACTTCCTTCATCTTTCCTGAAAGCATGAACAAAAATTTTTAAATGCAAAAGTATCTGACTGGTGTTACTGGAAAGGATTACTATCCACCAGACAAACAGTAGGTGCCTGCAGTGGAGCAAGACAAAAATGGTATTTGCAGATTGGACGTTTTGCTATAAAATCAGATACTTTGCTAGGAAGTTCACTTTTGGTTTATGGGTTACTTACTGGCTTCTTCTTACCTGTTTTAAACCTTTATGCAAATACTTAGATTCATAACAGTGCTTAACATTCAGGAGACCTAACTTTTGTTTTAGAGTCTTAGTCTGGGATTTTTTTTTTTTTTATTTGTTTGCTCTGCATAACGAGTCTTTAAATACTAAGAACCAGCAGGATTGCTGTGAAGGTGGGCATGTTCTGCTCATCTCTTTAGTTCGGGAAGGGAAGAGCAAGTGGGGCAGCATCCGTCTGGGTCACTGACACCAGTAGAGGCAATGGGAAGGAAGCCTTAAACTTGGCTGGGTACAGGGACAGAGCAAATTCAGTCCCTAATGAGGTTTACTAAAAAACAGCAACTGTGCAGGTCCTTTGACAGCCTTCGCAGGGACCGATGGTATTAACTCAGTGCAAGGACTGAAATAGAAATGAAGTTTTATTTTTGGCACTGCTCTCTTCAGGGCATATTGGAAACCCAATGGGCGAAGGAAAGTACCAGTGTGCCCAGCGTGAGGGAGGCAGCTCTAGACCTGCACGGTGATTGGGGTCCAGAGCCAGAGCCTGGAAAGGGAGGATGGACTTTATTTGGCCTGGTGCCTCCTGCCTCAGCCAGTGATTCCTTTGGGTTGGTTTATCCACAACATGCTTGGCCAGATACATAATGCTAAAGTGGTAGAAGGAAAACTGCTTCCCAAATGACCTGACCATTTTCTGTTCCAAATAGCCCTGGGTTTTTTTATGCATAAATTCAAATACTGTTAGTGGCCATATGTGTGGCTTGTATTTTTATTAATTTTAGCTGAAGTATTTAGAGGTAGACTACTGTAAAATGAGCACACACATTATGCTGATCAGAAATTATGGCTGTGAAAGCCTTTAGTGACTTCTGTGGGAGGGAAAGCTCAGAACTGGAATGAAATTTAATTCGCCTCTAAGAAAATTTTTCTTCTCCAGGAAGTTTGCTGAATATGTCATAGAACCATTCAGGTTGGAAGAGACCCTTGGGATCATCGAGTCCAGCCATCAGCCCTACTCTACAAATTCTTCCCCTACACCATATAGTGTCCGTGAAGGAATCCCCCAGTAATGCAGCACGTGACAAGGATTGTTGTGAAATGGTTGTTAACGGGTTGCCAGTTCTGGAGTATCTTGATTAATTATGGAAGTGTTAGGTTTATTTTATGGTGATAGTTAGATTTTGTGAAAATTATTTTAAGTGAAGCTTTGCTCCATAGAAGACTGCTACATTCATTATGGGAGACTAAGCAAAAACATTGTGGGTATCTGTGCCAAAGAGTATTTAAATGTATTAAATTTTTAAGATTAAAGAAAAATAGTATCTGTATTTTTTTAAGGAGTACAACAGCATGCAATTTGTTTTACTGTAGTAGAATGAGGATTTTGAAAATCACAGTTTCCTATTGTAAATTTACTATAAAATTGAAGAGGACTGTAGAATCTGTCTGTGGACTTGAGACTTAGCAAAATTGAGCTCACACATCTTGGGGATGCACCTAATGTTATGGCTGTTCCCCCTTTAATGATCTTTTATTCAGATCCCCAGTTTGCTTTTATTTCTAACTTTCTGGTAGTTAACTGGATTGCATCTGTGTAACACAAAAGCGCACTCCTAGTGCCTTTAAATCTGCCCCTTGAAATCTACTGTTTTCAAATTTGTAAGCACATTGTTTCTATGCAAATAATGAAGTATTGAAAAGGTGAACATAAGGATTTTAACTGGCATACAAAATCTTTGGCTAAGTATTTCCAGACTTTTTTCACCTCTGTGTCCTTTGCCGGCCATGCTGTTTGTGTAACCCACTTTCCTGTTCTCTACAACCTCAAGTAATTTATATTTTTTTTTGCAACCTTAATTAATTACTTCAGGTGAACTGACTAATTGCTTTGCAGATATGACACAATTTTTTAAATGAGTGCCTTCTAATCATGAACATTATTCAAATGTTTATTTTTTTTAATGCATAATTAAATATATAATCATCTACAACCATTATGACTGGTTTGTTTGGCAAGATTTCTAATAATAAAATACTTCTGCAAGTAAAATAAGATTAATATTGTGCCTGTTTAAATTGCTGCATGCTTCTTACTGTAACTTTGTTGCAGAAATTTAGAAGTTTCAACTGAGAGTTGAGGCAAAATTCCAGTGTTGGTCTTGACCACCCTGGGTGCCGGTGTAGGGCAAATTTATTCCGTGGGGCTCATTTCCCGGCTAGGCTGCATTGGCTCTGTCTGTCCTTCTGACTCTCCTCTCTTTCCACTGGGGACTGGAGAAAGATGCAACTGGGTCTTTATATCTTAACATAAGCTTCTTCAAATATCACTTAAAGTTAAGTTATATAAATGCCCTGGCTGTATATTTTTGTTCTCAGAGCAGCCTGCAGTAGGCTGCTTTTCCTCAGGCTGTTTTCACATCTAATTGTGTTGAGAATATATAATTTTGTTGTTGTCCACTTGGTCAATTTTTGGGCTTGATTCCCATCCATGTGTTGTGCAATGACGTACAAAATCAGCTTTTTGACTGACTTTTGGTTTATGTAGTGAAATTACAGTGAGCTCTTTTTTAGCTGTTCTCTCTGCCAGTTGGAAATCTTCCTGTTGCAGTGTATCTGTCTCTGACTTGCTTGAAAAGAGCCTCCGAGATGTATGGGATGGAACCGGGGAAGATTTGTTTGGTGCTGCAATGAAAAATGAATTCAAGACATGGCAACAGCTGCGGGTGACAATGTAGAGTTGTTGAATAAGTATTGTAATCGGCATTTATCACTGACATCACATGGGATTAAACGCTTGGAGGTGATTGTCCTTGGACACAGCCCTAGGGAGGGTTATTACCATGACACAACTAGTTGTCATGGTAATGCCTGGAGGAGAGGGAGATGCTTCCTTCCTCCTGTGCATTCTGCACTGCTCTATTAAAGGGAAGCCTGACATCATTCACAAAGCTGTTGTCATATTCTTTTAAAATACAGTTCCAAATTCTACTATTTGTCCTTCACTGTCTCTCCTTACAGTTGAGATCACAGCATGTTATGCATTACTTTTGTGGACAGCCTTTTCTGCTTGAAACAGGCAACTTCTGCTTTCTCGTGATTGCATAGCGTGTTCTCTTGCTTTCCCCAAAGTTGGGCTTTTCTCTAGGAACCAACTTGATGTCCTTGTTTCTGTCAGCCAAGGTGAGAACAAGCTATCGCTTCTGGGAGGTCACTCCTGTGCAGGAGAATGGGGTAGTGCTGTCTTCCAGACTGCCCTGCCTGCTTTCCTGCTAATGCTTCACCTTCCTATCCTGAAGGAGGACTAGTTAAAAGTGAAAGCTGATAGCAAAAGAAAGAAAATCTGTGGAAAGTGATACAGTAAATTAATCTCCCTAACTTCTTAATGGGGTTTGTTATTTAGCAAAATTAATATTGCTAGCATTTCATTTCTCTATAATTAACTGGGAGTTGTAGCTTTGCAGTTCACTCTACTCACCTTGGTGAAGCTCAAATAAGATGAATGGGTCTCTACACAAATGCTAAAATTACTGTTTTAGTCTAACCTATAATTAAAATATGTTTTTGAAGATCCAGTTTTAGAAGTACTTGTAAGCATCCCTTAATGGTTTACTTTACGCAGCTGATCCACTTTCTGTTTCACCTTGTAAAATAATGAAAGGTCTTCATAAACCTTTCCCTGCTTGGGTCTCATCAGAGTATGATTTTATCAGTGCTAATCAACTATGACATACATGCGCTCAGCCTGCAAATACACATGCAGTAGCAAAGAGTTTTTATTACTAAGTGTAAGTCAGACTCATAACTTTGCTTGTTTTTCTTCTTAGAAAAGTTATTTAGTAACTTTGATTTATTTTGAAACTCTGTAGTCCTTTGCTAGACACTTTAAAATGTCAGGTTTTGTAGCAATTCTTTTTACAAAGGAAAGCTGTGCCAGGGCTGAAGTCTTAATCAGCAAGTTTTTTCTTCTTACAAGTTGAGCGGTACCAAGTTAGTTATTCAATAAAAACATCTTCAACCTCAAACGGAATTTTATGTATTTATTTTAGATATTTATTTAATGAGTTTTGGTTGTTG
Source organism: Nycticryphes semicollaris (assembly GCA_013400055.1). Lineage (NCBI taxonomy): Eukaryota > Metazoa > Chordata > Aves > Charadriiformes > Rostratulidae > Nycticryphes > Nycticryphes semicollaris. The sequence continues at coordinate 529,913 of VXBJ01003842.1, forward strand.
AGGTTTTATTAACATGGAATTATTCTTTTTTGCAGTTGCTGCAGCCCAAGCCATAGCAGAAGAAAGAAGAAGCCAAAGTGGCATTAGCCCTATTGCAGTCCAGACCTCAATAAATATAAAGACAGCAACTAAGCCAGGTATAATTATTGGTCGTTGTTCTTAATGAAGTACTGGGTTCACAAGGGAGAGTTAGTAGGGAGTGAGTAAAACATCTTCTAAAAAGAAGTTGGATGCTCTTTCTTTCTTCAGGATGCACCTGGTAGGTGGTTCGTAGATTCATTGAAGGTCTAGTTTTGATGACTTTCGCGTGACTTGCGCAGAGTTCAGTTGGTGAAGTTGCCTATCTATTCAGTAAGGCATAACGACAAAGATAAATGATGTTTTTTGCTCTAGTCAGGTTACCAGTTCACTTCTTGCTGAAATTCAAGTTTTTATATCTGCAAAGACGTAAGCAGTCTTGGTTCTGCTTCACCTACAAACTAGCTGTCCTATAGCACTTCGGATTTATCACGAAGGGTGAACAATCTGTTCTCAGATTAAATTTTCCTAGATTCTCATGATTCCTTGATGGTAGGAATTGATACGTACAGGAATGTGAATCAGAGCTGAATTTGGATATGTTCTCACACGTCTGGCATCTGCTCAGGCTTTCTTTTGGCTGTATGCATCAGCCCTTTTCATACTGTGTCTGCTTTCTGCTGCTCCTATTAAAAATAGTGGATTGGTTGTTGTGAGGGAATGGAGAGGGGAGAAAAGAGGCTATTCAGCTTTCTATGAATTTTTCAGATGTCTCTTGGGAAGTTCCATTATCCTTTTGATAATAAAGACTTTCAGCTTTTTTGTTTAAATTTGAATAGTCAAAATGACTGACAATTATGTGTCTTCAATTTTTCTTTTGACAGTGATAGATGGTTCCGCTCTAAGAACAGAAGAAAGACAAAGACTTGCCAGGGAGCGTAGAGAAGAGCGGGAAAAGCAACATGGTATTTTCATGTTTCATCTAAAACACGTTTTCCTAAAATATTTATGATAGAGGAGTAACTCGGTCTCTTATTCCTTGCTCAGTGACTTTTTTCAGCTTACTGGGGACAAGAGACAAAGTCTGCTCTTGGTTTTGCATCAGTCACCATCTCTAAACCTGGATGGAGAATTACTAGATTTGAGAGGAAAGCGTTCCAGAGATTTTTAGGTTGAAGCAGTGTGCCACTTCTGACCTTCCAATTCTTAGTGATCACCAAGTCAATTTAGCCAATTTCTTACTGAAAGCCATAATAAAAACACTTCTGAAAGGATAACTTTTAGCTTAGAATTGCTTCCTAGATTGCCTGAAGGTTTGAGGAACACTGATTCAGAGAAAACCAGAAAAGATTTAGCTGAATGGCTCAATTGCCTTAACACTGCTTCCCTTGTCTCCTGGCACGCTGCAGTGGGTCTTGGGTTGAAGTGTCAGCAGTATACGCTTTATCTTAGCAAAGAATCTGAGACCTTGAGAAGAGCATACAGCTCTTGCCCAGCTTTATGCTGTTAGTGACGTGAATCAGTGCATGCGTGTGTAGCCAGAGATGAAAGGGTCACAGTGTGCCTTGCAGCCCTGGGTCTCCATCTCCCAGCTTGTGAGGAGTCATGTCTCTCTGGCCTTTTCTTAACATAAAAGCAAAGACCCACAGCAATAGGACAGATTGTATTATCCTAACAGGGAGAGAGGATAGGACTAGGACAGACAGAAATTCAGATGTATTTTGGGGATCTTGCACAGGTCCCCAGTACTTACATGGTGCCCAGTTGATATTGCCTGTGCATTGTTGGTGTAATTATCTGGTGTCTCGGTTCATTTCATCTCTCTAACCACAGAAAATAGTTCCACTATGTATCAAACCACTAGCTTTTTGTCACAGGCTTTTGTTAAAGTGCGCACAGCCATCCTAGGTGGAGGCTGCAGAGAATAGTGACATAACCGTTTGGAACTCAGATGCAATAACTCTGGGGTTTTCCCATATTGTCACTTGGTGCTTGAATTCTTTTCGATATATCTTGTTCTAAAAAAAAAAAATGAAAATTGCAACACAGAAAGCCTTGCCCTTTGACACTTAACTTACTTGTAAAGACTTATAGTTACTTACACATAATACTTGCTTATTATGATGGTAGGAAAAGTATACGCTTAACATAGGGTATATGTATATCCTGACATTCCTGTCTAGACAGTAAAGTCTAATGGCAGGAAAGGTTCTAATTCCTGCCCAACCTGGGAACAGAATTAAACACCTCTATCGTCACGTGCAGTGTTATCCAGCACTGCAAGCTAATCATGCTGTATATTTTAGCTTTAAGTGTTGATAATTTTGCTTGTTAGTCTCTCGCAAATTGTGTTGTAATATCAACGAATAATTAAGTTTGATTTTAAGTTTTTCTTAAAAATTTACAGCTGCCAAAGAGACACAAATCCTTGAAAAGGAGAGAAAAGCAAAACTCCAGTATGAAAAACAGTTAGAAGAAAGGCAGAGAAAGCTAAAGGAACAGAAGCAGAAAGAAGAACAACGGAGGGCAGCAGTAGAAGAAAAGAGAAAACAGAAAATAGAGGAGGAAAAGGTACTGTGTGTCAAAGTTTCATAGTTTTAAAGAAAGTCTTACATTGTTTTCTTACACTACCATGCTCCAAAGTGGTATGAAGGAGATAGTGAAATGGTGAATGTGTTAGAATATAAAAATATTTTCCACATGTGTACGCGTGCTATATAGATACATTCTCCTTCTCCATCCCAGCCCAGCTTTAGCTACCCCTGTGGCACTCGGGACTTTAAGAGCTGTGGTTACTGTTTGGCCACCGGTTATTTTTCACATAAGAAAAAACCCCACCCCATATTCCTAGATTTCTAGGTTCCTTTCAGTGTACTTTGTAGATTCTGTTTGTAAATCACTGTGGGTTACAGGTCTTAGACTTTCTTTAATTCTGTCTTGCTTCCTGGGAGCCCCGCTGTGGCCTAAGAGGTTCATATTCTTGCAGTTCTTCTAAATTGCGATTTATTACTACACATTAGTATAGTGTTATCTGTGTAGTTACCATTTGCTGCTTTGAGCTGTGTATTGTCTGTTCTTGGCTTTTTGCCTTTGCTTTAACCATGCATGGATCAGCAGAGCAGTATTTGAGTTGTGGAGTTCATGGCAAGACTGATAGAAGCTGAAAGTAGAAATAAATGTATGAAGTTATGCTTTGAAGAGCAGGTCTGCTAGCGTGAATTAAATGTGCTGTGGGTTCTGAAGGTTTCATTTCCAGGATGATAGCAGTAAAAGCATGACACACACCTGCTTTCCTAAAGTAGATATAAGAACTTACTGTGGGTGATGGATAAAGAGCTTGTAAGCCTGGCTGGCTGTTCCTGTGGAGTCCAACCATTGTTATATTGTTCTAACAATACATCTTTTTCACCCTTTTTGACTGGCAGTATCCTACTGGTGTTTGGTTATCTGTAATCAGCTTGTGGGTGTGTTCAGTTTGATACTCCATTTAAACTTCATGGAATAGTTTACATTGCTGAAGAACAAGCAGAAATGTTTGGGTGGGCCAACTGCAGTCCAGTGCAGTATCATCTATAAGCAACTACTTCAAGCAAAAAGCATCCCATATGCTTCAAGAGGTGTTTCCCCTAAGCCTACAGTACATGTATTCATGTAATTTTGAGGATAGTGGGTACGTTTTAAGTGGCCACTGGGGTGAATAATCAAGGAAAACAAGGACTAGCCTACGAGCATTTGGCTGCTGTTAACCTTGGCTTTTACTTGGTCCCTGGAGGAAAATGACCTTGTACACAGAGTTCTACGTGAAGAATCCGGCAGGTGGGAAAACAGTGCACATTTGACCTGCAAACCTTGTTTTCAACCACAAAGTGAAAATAGATCTTGACTTTTGTGCTCTGACGTTAGAAAATAGTAACTTTTAAAGAAGCTAAGCTATCTTAGGGCAGTAGTTGTGAGCCGGGTATCATCTACAGTTGTAAATTTAGCAGATTCAAGTGCATAAAGAAATACATAGTCTGTTACTTCAGCCAAGTCTTGTATAATTAATCACCTTCCTTCGATAAAGTAGAAGCAGCAGCACAATAGCTAATACAGTAGGAAAATAAGTGTTCTCTGCCTAAGAGAGTCTTGAAGACAGCTAGCCATGGCTGGGATTGAGATACCTGTCCTCTCACAGTTACTCAGTTATTCTGTACAGCTCTGCAAATTATTACGTTAATATCTTGAGCTGGCAACTGATCTTATGTTGTCTGTAAAGTGTAGCCTATGGCTCTATCTAGGACTTTGCCCAATTACCACACTGCAGATATCTCCATGGAAATACCATTGGCAGATTACATCATGTCTGGGTACCTTGGCACATTAGGTAAAGTCTAGTTCAGGGTTCTTTAACAGAGGGGAAGCTGAGCTTTATATTTAAACAAAACCTTTTAATTTTATCTTTTGTCAGTGAAAGGAATCCCTTCTCCCTCCCTCCCAAGTTTACTTTGTCTGTTACACATTGTGACTTTTTAGTTTGTGTTGTGAATTGGTGTTGAAAGAAGGTGAAAGTCTTATGTCCTCAAGAGAGAAAAATGTTTGGATAATGAGTCCCCTTGGCATCTTGTTGCAATGAATCAGCAGTAAATACTGCTTCAAAAGATCACTTGGGACATGATTATTCCAGAAGAGAAATCTGTTGTTGACACATCTATGGAAACCTGGCCGATTATGGAGAAGAAACAGTCTACCATGGTTAGAGCATCAGCAGTTACTAGTCCTAGAGAAGGAAGACAGAGTTACTCTGTCCTCTTTGTCCTGTCTGCAGGAGTTTCTGAGGCCTGGAGTTGACTGGTCTTTTTTTGGCCTTTTTTTTTTTTTTTTTTTCAGTATTTCTGGCTTCCTTGTATTTCTGTTAAATGCCAGTATCTGTTGAGACTTGGGTTAGTGTTTGTGTAGTTCTCTAAAAATACAAATAACCTTATGTTTGGTATTTTACAATGGAGAATTTACAGCACCTTTTAGAAATAACTTCGGAATATAAATGATTTAAAGGGTAACCAATTTTTTTTTGCTCAGTTTGGGTTCATCCCTATTTAGAAAATTAGTGCTGTTTACTGAAGAGGAAATCTGTTTAGTGGCTATTTTAAGTAAAGAGTAGAATAGATTATCTGTGCTTTAGCTCAACCTAATCATGGTTGCAGTGTTTTAAAACCATTAATTGCCCTTAATATTCTTTGCATGATAGTTTTTGTAAGAAAAGCTTGTTACCAGGCAGTATTCGTAAAACAGATTTTCAGTGGTACTGAGGAAAAAAAAATAAAATCTTTATATTGACTTCTGGCATAGCTGTGTTTTACAGTTATATAGCATCATAGAGGTGTTGTTTGCTGATAGGAGCGATATGAAGCTGTTATGCATCGTACCTTAGAACGGAGTCAGCGACTGGAAACACGACAGAAGAGATGGTCATGGGGAGGGTCTGTAACTCCAGATTCAGAGAGCAAGACAGGTAAGTAGCACCTTTTCTAGCATGGCTAAAATCACAGGATATTACATATGAACACTGGCCAGTGCAGCACTGTTCAGAGGGACCTGAGCATCCTTTCTTATCTTGGATCTTACACCAGGATCTACAGATAGCTCTTGGGAAAAGGTTGATATCTTATCTACTTACCCTGAAATGCTGCTCAGACTTAGGGCTGGTTTTGACTTTGGGAAGAGCTGGAAAGAAGCCATGTGGGAGATACACCACCTGGCAGCATTGGAGTGCCGGCCCCCAACCCATCAGAGCAGGGGAATTGCAAAGTATAATGGTAAAATAACTCTTGAGTCCTTCACATGCAGTATGTGTAATGGTGTGCTAAGACTGATGATAAAGAGAACAAAAAACTCCCACACAGCTGAACTGTAATATTACATCTGAAATGTTTTAAACAGACCCTTAGAGTTCCAGAATGCTAACTGATTATTTGAAGCACCAGTAAGGAGGTGCAGTCTGAGCTTTCCAGAGAATAGGTTCTATTCTAGATTAGGTGATGCATTCTAACACTCTTTAATGTGAGCTCAGGTGGTTTCCTCTTTCATACAATTAACTGTTTCTGTTTGTAAACATTCTGAAGTCAGGCCAGCAAATCAGAATTGCAGTGGAAGGGATCTTTTAGTGCACTACCTAACTGGAAGACCCTGCCAATGTATAACTTAACTTATTAAACCAAAAAATGCTTCAATTCCACCTGTCTTCTGAATTGGTGGAATTGTACTGACTGTGTTTTGGTACTGTTATCTTCTGTCAGCCTGAGTGTTGACTTACAAGTGTTTGTTTGAACGTGCTTTTATATAAATTATCATTATGATATTCAGCTTCCCCATTTTTTTGTTGACTTGCATTGTTTGCTATTTGACCTTATGACTTAGCTTACAAACCTTCTTCTCCTACAGAACAGCAGACAGCAGATGAAGGTGGAACTAGTGGTATTGATTTCTAAAATGTTCTTTTTCCTGTTGTTTCACACTCACTACTAACCTTTTAAACTTGAGTTCTTGTTTCTCTGAAACTGAGGAAAACCATCTTCTTATAGATCTTTTCCTGGATCTTGGCCAGCTGTGAACAAATGTGATCCCTAAGTAGAAAGCAGCTCCCTCTGTTTTATACTCCCAGCTAATTAAACTACAGCTTAAGCCATGGCATCCTGAGGGAATTTTCAGGGAAATGGTATGTGCATTTGGGTTTTTAAAGATGAACTAATACAGCATGAGGGAGGAGAATATAAACTTTTTCAGTAGTCTAAGGGTTTTTTTAAGGGAAATTTTGAACCCTTTCATTGTTTACTAACTTGCAAAAAGTACATGGTAGGGCTTGGTTTGTTTTCTTTTTGCTTTGTTTTACCAGCAATTGAAATAACATTTGCAAAATCAAATGATACTTGGCTGAAACTTGGTGAAGGGAAATGGGTCTTTTGTGCAGTTTGATAGTTTTCTGTGCAGGGTTTTGCGAAATCAGATCTGTCCCAATTATCTAAGCTTAATTCTCTATATTAAATGTGTTTTCATTGGGTTTCTGGCACTTCCCCATGCGCTGACTGAGCCCTTCGTAGAAATGCTTTGGATCAGTGATATATTTGTCAAGGCTATATGTTTAATACGCAAAATTATTTCTTGTAGCCAGTTTAAGATAATAGCCCTCAGCTGAGACACAGCTAAATGTGAACTTTGAAAATCTGTGCATGGTCACAGCATTACTAATTCAATACAGCTGTCTCTTAATGGTCTCTCAATATGAGACTTGAAAATGCAATGAAAGTCTGACTGAGTATGATTTAACTACTGTGGCTTACTCTGGCAACACAGCACAAACATGTGTATTTTATTTAACTTCTCTCTTCCCTTTCGCTGCACAGCATGAATCCCTCATTTTCTCCAAAATTAGCCAGTTTGACTGGATTGCTTTACCTGTTTAACATGTGTTCCTTGGATACACATATAAATCCAATTACTGTATTCCACATTACCAAGTGTCATTTAACCTTGAAACTAGAAATCGCATTTGCCTTAAATATTTAGGAAAGTACTATTTTTTTCCCTCCCCTATTTTACATTTGTTATGAAGTTAAGCTTGAAGATTAGATAAGGTACAAAAGAATAATGTCTTTTGTTCTCTCCTCATTTATGCAAAGAAATGAGCCTTGTCTGTCCTTCTGATCATGGAGAAAGACTTGAACCACAGTGCTGCTGAAGCACATTAAAAAGAAAGTGTCTTCCAACAAACATGCTCCTGATGTAAAAACAGGCACTTCAGCTGCACCTTATGCATCATAAAACAGCAACAGGAGGAGCAGATAAATTCAGCTACTATCAATCAGTTTGAATAACTTGGCACCAATTTTGAAAAAGTCAATGGATAATGCAGTGTTTGATCAGGGCACTTGTGCTTCCACACTGTTTGAAATTTATGTTCATCCTTTTGTTGAGGTTTCAAACACACAGCTCTCTTTCCTGAGCTGGGTGATGTGGAATCATGGTTGGATTCATGTTTCTCATTTATTGCCATTTTCAGAATCATCCTTAGCTTTTTAACTTTCTGAAAGCTCCTCACTTAATTGTTACTTAAAATCTACCCAAACCATGTAGGATACCTAAGTCTGGCCATCTCTCTGAAAAATCCTTATTGGTCTCTTTCAAAATTGCTGGAAAGACAATAATTACTTTTAAATTTCTAAAAAATGACCCAATATGAGCTCTGCTACATTATGTCATAGTGGCTGAGTAGTGCACCTCCTCTAACAGCACATCTAGAGCAAGTTTCAATACAATGTTATTTTTCCACTATTGGTTCCTGTAGCAGATCTGGGCTTAAAGGCTCCGTTTCTTAAAATGAAAACCATTGGGGGAACAGATTTAAAATATTCTTTACATTATTTTAGGACTAAAGGCTTTCTCGTCTATTACATTGCTGTGCAATGAACTGGTTGTGTCAACAGCAACATTTAGGAATATTTCCTGGTAAAGTAGCACTTGCAGGTGATAAAGGTAGTGTGCTCTGGGAAGGAAACCCTATGTAATTGAACTTTTCATCTGCATTTCTGTACAGAATGTGATTGGTTGAGGCTGCTCCAAGTACCCCACTGATGGCCTGAAATTTAAAAAATTGATGAAAGCCCTAGAGTCAGATGTTACATTAATGACTTTGCTGTCAGTGCGAAGATGACACGTGCAGGGTGTGGGGCTGCCAAGAGAAATGGCACGGCTGTGTAATAAAGCATCCTTGATGCCAGAGCCCTTGTAAATGAGGGAGGTTTAGTGATGACCAGGCAAAACTAGATGTTCAGGTGCATTTATAGTGGAGATGTGCTATTAGAATAGAAATTGGGCTGCCAGAGTCACTCCTTTCTAAATAAAGAGCTTCTTTATCCTGGTAGAAATTTGGAAGGTACTAAGAGACAGATAATCCTATTTTATTTAGCCTAATTTTATCTAGTCTCAGATAGGCAGTGCTCCAGCACCGCTCTCTCAGTGAAGCTCGGAAGATGGGCTGAGAGCTGCTCTCTCTAATAATGGTTTTCTTGAGATACTCTGTTTCCCAGCTCCTTATCCCATTGCGAGCCTTGCAGGGCAATCATATGCTTTACTTGGCTTTGCTGCTTCTGTTTTCACCCTTCCATTAAAAACAATACAGATGTTTGGTGTTACTATATGCCTCTTCCATTTAGAATCCCTTGAAGTAAGTAATTTAACTTTCTCCTCGGGACTCAAGAGTAATTTAGCAATGTAAAAGTTGAGGCTGTCTGATCATATATTTGCAAAAGTATTGATCAAAAAAGCACTGACTTCTTAAGATCTTAAAATTTTCCTGGAAAAGAGAACTCAAATATCTGTTTGAATACCAATTAGATTTTTTCTGTCAAGGCATCAATTTGAGATATTAGCTTATGTCCTCACCACCCCTCTCTTTCCCTGTAAAATAGACACTGATGCTGGATTTTGGCTGAACAGTCATATATAGACTGTCACTTTCGCTTCTAGTAGAAGCTTTGTCTCTTGTCTCTTTACTGAACAGCACAGCCCACCACCAGAGCTTGTAAACTTGCTGGAAAATGGCTTTGCTCAGTGTCATTTTCTGCCCTCTCTGTAGGTGATAGATCCAGTCTCAGATTTCGTGCAAGCGGTAGTTTGAACCAAGAGAAATTTGTATGGAGGGTCTCTCTGCAGTGTTGGAAGGCCTTTGAGCACATGCTTGAGCCAGGCTTTCTTTTGAAGAGTAGACGCTAGAGGGTAGTCTTTCTCTTTGAAAGCACCCAAATAACCTGAGTTACGAGTTTCCTGATTTTCGTATATAAAAGCTCTCAAGGCTGTTTTAGTTATCCCAGTACTCAAGCTTCATTCATAAAATGTGTTTTGTTTTGTTACGCTGGGATGGCATCCACTACGTTCAGATCTTCATTTCCGAACTGGTTCAATAGATCCCCTTTCTCCCTCTTACCCCATGGGGGGGACTTTACTCTTGTTCACAATGACAAGAGCTTGCCACTTGCAGCTTTAGCTCCAAAATGTGGTTCCCACTTGCTGTGGTTTTGTGGGAAGTGAAGCCTGGGCTGGGTGCATGGCACAGGGCAGGGCTGTCCCTAGGAATCCTGGCCTTTGCTATTAAGGAGCTGCTATAGATGCTGGCCAAAGGGAAAAGATGCTCCCTCAGTGGTGAGTAGCACTGCTTTTTCCTTTGGTACTTATGCACTAATGAATTCCCATTAATCACCTTTGCTGTCCAATAAGCCAGTAAATTCAATTACTTGTGTTTGATGTATATAATTTCTTGTGTTTCTTATGCCAGTCCACACTACTTTATGTGCATTACCCTTTTTTGCTTATTGAGTTTCTGCAGCAAGAGTTACGTGCTTTTCCAAGGCTTCACACTTTGGAGTAGTGTTCATCCTGAAAGTACGTTATTTGAAATTTAAAAGCAGGTATTTAATCAGGCTTGTGGTAAACTTGAAATTTTGCCACGTAAGGTGTGATTTTTATGTATATATATGCATGTGTGCGTATACGTATACAAAAAAAAAGTAATGCTGCTTGTGGCAACTTTTTTTCGTAAGAGTTAGAAAACTAGTAGGAAACATGAACTTAAGGGGTAGCTTTTTTGAAAAAAAAAAAAAAATTAAAAAAATCAGAAATTTCTAAATTAGAGAAATCCTTGGGAAGTAATTGGTAATAGGAATGCTTCCTTGCCTTTACTCGGGAATTGCTTTTATCCCCCCAAAAGCATTTATTTTGTTCTTGTTACTAGTGATTGAAAAACTGTTTTTACATACCTATAGGGAAGGAACAAAGAAATAAATTACTCAGGTTTTGTTGTTACTTTCTCTGTCTTGTTAGTCTAGTAACAACACATAACCTGAGTAGCATTTGTCTTTACATGTTAGGAGTGCAGTGTTTAAAAATCACCTCTTTGCATATATATGCCTAACATCTTGGCATCACTCCACTAAAACTAAAAGCAATTTTCTTTGCATATTCAAACTGGTGCTAATTGTATTGAATCTGTTTAAGGGGCGGGAGGGGGTGGGGGGGAAATCCCTGTTTCTCATTAAGCAAAACTGGAAACAGTTTTCAGGATGCAATACTTCCAAAGTTAGCTCACAGCGATGTGTGAAAGGTTCTTCCTCAGGACTGAAGATGAATTCTAAACTCCATGCTTCTTTACACAGCCAGCAAGCGTTCCACCTCCACAGCAAACCTCAAACAGACGGACGCTGTCATGAATAAACGTTTGTCATCCTCTGCCGCGCTTTTAAATGCCTCTGACCGAAGTAAGTGTTTGGGTGTCTGCTGGTAGCAGGGTCCTGCTTAACTGTCATTTGGGGAGGAGACAGGAGGTGGAATGATACTCCTCTTCCTCCCTTGCTCTGTAACTCACTTCATGTTTTTGATCTCAAATCCATTTCATGCAATTTGTTAATCCAGCTTGACTGTTCAGGGCTTTGACCCAGTTGATGTGAGCTCTGTTAGACGAGAGGAGTAACGGTAAAGATTGCTGGTTTTTTAATTCTTATTTCTGTAATTATTTTACTAAAGTTGAATCTTGGTGAATGATGATTCACAAATCATTTCACATCATCTTTTTGCGGGTTTGCATGCCTTAAATCACACCCTAAAATTTCAGCAAAATAAAAATAGTACAAAAATAAGGTTCTCCTTTTTCTCTTAGACAGCTTCAGTCATTTGATTGCCTCTAGGAAGCTAAAAATCAATGGAGTTTTGATATTTTTCTGTTGTGCCAGTCCTGACACATACTTTATTTTTAATATTAGGATTCTGCCTTAACCAAATAGAGATGGATGCGTGAAAATCTCTTGACACCTGTGGGAGTGTTTTGGGTGGGAAGAGGTGGTTTTGATTTGACCTGGAGTTCTAGGATTTTTATGGCCATAGTGTGCAGCTCTGACATCATTTCCTAGCCCGATAAAGTAGTATAAGCTTGATGCTGAATCTCAGATTATGCATTTTTCAAACTGTTAGTGCACACCACTACTTGCAAGCGTTCTGGGTTACTTAGTGTGCCAGTGACTGTCAAGGAATGGAAACGGCCTGGAAGCCAGCTATTCCTGTGATTGTTTATTTTATAAAGATTTTCTAAGAGTGTTTGCACAGCAGAGATCCTCTACTGATTTCTGTGGCTTCCAGTGTTACTTTGAATTGCAGCTTTGGGGTGGATGAGGCCGCTGATTGCAGCATGCCATGTTTAAAATGTGTACCACCTGACTAGTCTTATCAGGGATGCAGAGGATGGGATAGATTCCTTATTTTTCCAATCTCTGATAAACCCATTCTATGTGCAAGTCTCCCAACCTCCTTCCCTCTGTCCTGTCCCGCTACTTGTCAGCTGCAAGTGGAGAAGAAACAGGAAACAGACCTTATAGAATGTTATATCAAGGTAATTTTGGAAGTCATGGTAGTCTCTGTTCTCCAAATCAGAAAAAAAAAAAATTACAAAATGCAAGGAATTGTGCTAATCTACTTGTTTAGAAAAATAAAAATTATTTGCATGAGCACGTATCAGCTTGTTTTAACCTGAGATTTCCTTTTACGGAATCTTCACAGTGTTTCATAGGAGCTTGGCTGTATGCCAAATGTATTTTTTTTTTCCCAAAATGATGAAAAGCAAGAGCTGTTTAATATGAAAACAAGTTCCGCCAGGTCTACATTGCAGTGTTCTGTCAATCTACAACCTTTGATCGCATGAGCTGTGCTAGAAGAATCCCTGATGTGGACACAGCTAACTGATTATGCTGGTTCATGGTGGGAGATGATGCAGCAGAAAAACTTGTATTTTTACACTGGATGCCTGGTAGGGGAATTGGTAAATATATCTATACTGGCACAGCTGCAGGGGCTCTGAGTCACTGGAGGCTGCCTGTGATTTAAAATGATATTTATATATAATGTGTCTGCAGGGTTCAGTTCTGGGTGTGAGTCAGAAACAGGGCTGTAAAGTACAAATTAAGCTACTAACAAAGGAAGACACTAATTATCAACTAATTGGTATTGCTTTCAAAGTTACTGTCATACCTTGAAATCCTTTGTGAATCCTTGTTTGCTTTGGAGAAAAAAATCTCAGGTGGCCTGAAATACAAGAAATTTAAACAGGACTCCAATGATACTGACTCACTGTCTAGTTTAGATCACCACAGCAAATCAGAACCGTTCTGTGCTCTTGATCTGGCACTGGAGAAGAAATGGCTGGTTGTAAACGATGGCTAAATTCAAAGGACAGAAAATGCAGTCGCAGAATTAACCAGTTTGCTGCTGCTGTCTGTTTGTGCCTGGGAAGGTGGAGGGATTGGGAGGAAGATGCTTATCTCTGGATCAGAGGAGTATTTAATCAGCATTGTTCTTTGTTAATTCTGAGCTGAGCAATTTGTTTCTTGCTCTCATACAGAATGCAAGCAATGGCCTTTTTAAATTATTTATTTAAAAAGGCGTGTAAGGGTAGCCTCAGTACGTCAAACAAGAGGTCTGTTGAGACTGGCATCCTGCTGCCATGATCAGAGGAATCTAAGAATGCTTTATATAGAGTAATTCTTCCCTGATCCAGTTTCCCTGCTTCTCAAGGATTCATGCTATAAAATTACTTAATTACTCTTTTATATCTTAGGGAAATAGGGCTGGTGGCAGAGGGGACTTTGAGGCTTTTCAATGTTATTAATCCATGCGCTTTCACTTCCAGGTACCACAAAGAGAAGTGCCTCATTAAACAGACTGAATAACAAAGTTCCTCTGCATTCTCAGCAGTCAGCGCTCAAAAGTTCACAGGTGGAACAGAAAGGTCCAGGAAACCAGTTTGTTTTGAGATTTGGGAGGCAGTAAAGGGGTTATTTGAAGTTGACTTTAAACCATGTCCCAGTTCCGTTATAAATGTTCTTACTCAGGCTCTCACTGCTGCCTATAAATAACTGGTTTGCGCATTACAGTGCCAGATATTGGGTAACCGTGTCTATAAACCAGATGTATTCCTTCAAAAAAGGGGAAGGGAGAGGGGGTCAAGTAGACAAATGGTAGCCAAACCAATTTAGCTCACGAGAAAATAGTGCTTTGCAATGATAGATCGGTGATTTTTAGCTGATTTCTTGGCAAAAGCAAAGCATGGGAATAGGAGTGTAGAAAATCATATATAGAAATATTTTGTTAAAAATAATTTTCCTTACCCTTGGTCTCTAGGAGGAACAGAAAAGAAGAGGAGCACATCTTTGAATAGAATGAGTAGTAAATCCCAACCCTCTCCAGAACTAGACAAAGTGAAAAAGGAAGAAAAACCAGGTGGTTGTTTCATAAAGTTGAATATTTCTTTTTAAAGCCATTCATACTAAAGTTTGGATAGGCTTACGTTTGCTAGTTTCTGTGGTTCTTTAGGACCACCTAAAAGTTTTTAGGACTTTTTTATGGCTTTTTAGTTATCCAGTGATAAAGATGAAATTGTAAATGGTGAAGATTAAACTTCTCCCTTTGGACATAAAAGAAATCCTGTGCAAATGACTTTGACTTCATTAAATGGCCCTGGAAGTAGATGGTAAAATGTGTCTCTGAGAGAGAGATGTATTTGAAAGCTGGTAGGTTTAAATGTAAAATACACTAAAAATGTCACTGATATGTTCACTTCTTAGTTAAATCTTGCCTTTGCTTTTTAAGCTCTCATCATTCGTTTAAAAGCAACTTCTCTGTTCCTGCTGCTGGCCTAAACTTTGTGCATGCAAATAAAGGAAGAAACCCATTCTCTCTTCACTCTTTCTTGGTCTGTGTTCCCCACTGGGTTACAAATAACCTCTTTTCTAGGAACTCTTCCTAAAGCTGAAGGCTAGAAACTTTTCTAACATGTTTTTCCCTGTGAATTAACAGATTTGGACCTTTCCTTTTTAGCAGCTGTTGCCAACAGTGGAAATGATATTCTGCTTCAGAATCTTTCCTGTACTGGAGTATGATGAGTGCTGTCCATGTGAACTTGTCTGTGCATCTGATGCCTGATGATAACCATTTGCTTTGACTTGCAAGTTTTCTGTTTATTATGTCAGAACAGCCTTTCCTGCAATCTAGAGAATATACGGCTGAAGAGCTGGGTCAAAAACTTTTAATATTTTGACTGACTTCAGCATCCATCTCTGGTGTATGTATGCCAGTCTTTGCACATTTTAATAATTAGCAAGCCAAGGACAAGAAGCACAAGATAAGAGATTGCAATGTTTAACCCTTCTGTGCTATTAGTTTGTATTTCCCTCTCCATGACTTAAGTTTTTTGCCTCCAAGGCTGTTATGATTTGCAACAATGCTCACAATCTTCCTTTGCATTGTACTGCTTTTCTTTTTCATGATATGATTTCATGTTGGATCCTTTTTGATTTGTTCCCATCATTCAGCTCGTCGCTCCCAGCTCAGTTCCCTGGACAGTAGCATAATCAGTCGCCTCCTCGCCCCCACGCAGGCCTCCTTAGCTAGGAGTAAAAGTGCTGCTACGCTGTCGGCTGATGGACAGGATCCCTCAGGTAACAGGAGACATGAAAGCCTGACTTTACACAGTTGCTCTTTGAGAAGAACTTACATGAGAGTCACTAACTCTGCTACACTGAACTATGAATCAGATAGTTAATCTGTGGTTATGTATAATATTACTTACCCAGTATTTTCTTTGGTCAGTAATAACCAATTCATATGTAAAAGTGCATGTTTACTTTACAAAACCATCCAATAATACTGGCTTTTAAACTCTAGTACCAGTTTACTTGCTCTGCAGAGAACCAGATGCTGGTATTTGTTTGGGAGTTTGTTCTTTTTTAACAGTTGGAGATCTGCATTTGGGTGGACCCTTAAATGAATCTGGGATTTATCAGTCCGAGAACAGCACTAGGAAAAGAAAGGGGAAAAGCAAACCTATGATTTCAAAGGAGGCTGAAAGGAATAACTGCAATGCCTAAATTCCTTTAGGTGGTGGAGTTCTTGTAGGAATATGCCAAAGGCATTATCTTAACATAAGTACAGGGAGCCCTGAGTTGGCTTCACTCAGGCTGGTTGTAGAAGTAAAGGCATACTAGAAGAAGATATTGTAGAGGAACTCTGACTGGCTCAAGCAATGTTATATTGGCCCAGACTGAGCTGGTAAGCCCACGCTGTGGCTCAGTTTAGTATTAGTGCAGGAATCTCTGCATCATGGGCAAGCCCTGGCTGTGTCCCACATGTCTTACAGTTGCTATTGATTGTAAGAATGCCCCAGTCAACACATTATCTGGAACCAGCATGGGGTCCTTTCTCCTCTCTTACCTTACAACTTGCGTTCCCAGTTTTGCTTGTTTCCTCTTAAGTATGCTCTTCCATCTTTATTTTTTATCTTATGCCGTTTAACTTGGTCCTTGTTGATAATGGTGACATTTCTGCACTGCTCCCCTTGTGTAATAATCAGTTTTTACTTTTTTGGTTTGTAGTCAGTGGTCATATTTTGCACTCCTATCTATGTGTCACTCTTACTGTGAATATTTCAGTTCATGTCATGTGGGGAAATACCGTCTTTTTCACTGTTACTGACAGCACATGGCATTCACTATTGCTGAATTTAAAGATAGCTTCTACATTTTTGTCAGATTGCTTAAAGGTACTTTCTTCTTTCTGTGCTTTAGCAAATACTGCACAAACAGAAAGCTATAAAAATAAAATGTATTTTCCATAAAGTTACTAAATTAAGTACTGGCATCTGTCACAATTAGTCAGACTCTAGAAAACCCCAATATCTAGTTTCAGAAGTAGAATTTTACATCTTTGTATGCTTATCCATCTGTGATTGTGTTAGTGAAAGAAGTAATTAGAAGATACAGTTTCTTTCAGTATCTTACTGTGAAGAGATTGACACTTCAGGTAGGAAATGAATTTTAGTTTAACAGTTGACCTTCTTTTCTTGATAGGTTTCTTTTACACCATCTATTTTGATTTATTTTTTTTTTAATGTGGATAAAGGGCACGTGTATATAAAGCGGGTCAGAGGGGTAAAGTAGAATAAAGTAATATTGCACAAATGCTTATTTCACAAGAAAAATCTGTAAAGGAATGCTCAGATTCCTAATTCAATGCTGCTTTATAACTACTCTTTGAAAAGAAGGAAGATTTCCTCCTTGAGTATGGGGGAAACATGCTTATGAGTTCTTCATGACAAGTTCAAATTTTAAAGATTCTAAATCATTAAAACTAAAGTACTTGTGATTAGATGCAGCTTGACTAAAGTTAAAGTAACACTGGTGTATTGAAAATTTAGATGGTTTTGGAAAAGCATTTTATTTTTATGTGCTCCAGACTGCTGCTTTTAGAGTGGCTTTGTTCTTGGTGCTGTTGCTTCCAAAGTACTAATCGTATGGTGGTGGTGTCTCTCTCTGTCACCCATTGCAGCGTGCACTGCTCATGGTGTTTCTCTGTATGATTTCTAACACACACAATCTTTCTTTCTCTCTTTCTCCCTCTTCTCCTGTTCTTACGCTGTGCACTTGGTTCTCGTTTTGTCTTGTCAAATTCCTAACTTTTATAGAATCTCACCTCTGTCCTCGTTCAGCTTCAGCAAGTTCCATCAGTTCCCCAGTTCCAGCGCCTAAGGTGCCAGTGCGCAGTCGTAGCATCGACAGATTGAAGTCCTCCCTATCTTCATCTGATGCGAGTTCACCAGATTCAACCCAGGTTTGTTGAAAATCCACAGGGTTTAGGTTTGTATTAATCTGGGGGTTTGGAACAGCTCAGGAGGGGATCCTGTGTCAGCAGTTCGCTTGCGTTATTGACATATTCAATCGCTTTTGCTTAAAAAGCACACTAGTGAAATCGAATTGTAATTTTATGATCCTTGGTCTCTCTGGTATTTGTTTGCTGCTTGTGATGCCCAAAGTTTAACTTGGGTAGCGTATTGATTTGGTCTGTGCTCTAGAACATAAAGGAAATGTCAGGTACATCTTGTTGAGAAGTTGTATGTTTGTTGTGGTAGCAGTTCCTCTGTGATGTATTCTAGAGAGAGAGCATTATTTTATTTTTTTATATCTTAGAAATCAGAGACAGAAAAACGGTCCCCAGGTTCTGGATTAAGACGGCCTCCCTCACCATCTGTGTCTGCCCGTAGAAGATCCCCTTCTCCTGCTAATTTGGTGAAGCGTCCTCCGTCACCTTCTACAGTTAGGTATGCATCCAGGTGAAATTTCTTCTTTTATTCAGAAGAAAAGGAAGGCTGCTTCTTGCCTCAGACAGCTGTGCTGTCAGTATTTGGATGACCTATGCTATGCCACGTTTATGTGCGTAAGGACTTCACTCTTGGTCTGATTTAATTTTTTCACGGTAGAGAAGCAGCTCTTACTTGAGCCTTTGTCTCTTTTGTGTAGACGAATTTCTCACTGGTTTTATGTACAGTCTGTGCACTAAAACCAGCAGGAAGCATGTGAGCTTCTGAAAAAGCTGATCTGTTCGCTAAGTGTAGGAAGCTTCTTGGATTAGAATCATAGGGTTCATCCTTGATGTGGAGTAAATGGAGCTCTGGGCTAGCAGACCTGGTTTGATTTTTAGCCTAACACGTCCAAGTCCAGATGCCAAAGGTATTTTGGAATCCTGTATTTCAGTTTAATGAGGAAGGCACCGGGAGTTTGTGTGTAATGTAAACTAACCAAAGTAGGCTGCTGTCTTCAGTTGTGTATTTGAGGTTTTCAGAGTTAGCGCTGAAAAATATTCCTTAATTCAACAGACAAAAGACTCGCCCCCCTTCACCTGGTGTGTCAAAACAAAGGCCACCATCTCCTACTCCAGTCTCTAAACCTGCACCCATCCAACGTCCACCTTTGACGCCTGGTGTTATAAATATCACCAAAAAGAAAACTGAAGCAGAGAGCAAGCCAAAGGATAAGAGCACAGAAGGAACAGGACAGGAGCAAGGTGCTTCACCAGCCTTGGACAGGGATGCAGTAGCAGCTAGCACAAAGACCAAAGAAGGTGAGTGTTCCTCAGGGACTGATGCACTCTTATTCCAGACATCTCCAGTGTGCGCTAGGACTGAGGAAATCATTCATGGGGCAGACCACTGGAGAATAGGATGCTTTAAGGTGGAAGCTGTTCATTGCAGATTATTTATACAGTAATTCTATGTGGTATGACTTTTGGATGTGGATTTTAGTGCAGTAGTTGGTTTATTTGACTTGGAGATTTAAGTCGGGAGCTCTCAACATTATTGTTTATACTATAATTTTAAGGAAAGCAGAAATCCTGTTTGCCTTTTGGACTTCAGCCGCGCTAGCTGGGGGATCTACTAGGATCAGGTTTGCAGAGTGAATCGTTAAACTATGCAAAGGTCTTTCAGTCCAGTTGGTAGTTCTTAAAATGGCTTGTGTAGAGATTTGCTTGGAGGAAAAAATCAGCTACTGGTGCATCACAGCTTCCAGTTTTTCAGTGAGTTTTCATAAAGCTAGAAGACTGCTTCAGTCTTGATTGCAGTGAAAGTATAATCATTGCTGCCTCAGGAGGAAAGGGTTGGTGCACAGGTCACAATGACAAATTATCTTGGTAGATTAAGGAGAGCTGGATAAGCAATTGGTCTCCTAGTCATCATCATACCACGTAAGAACAGCCTCTGTCCCTCACTGGAAGAAAGCCATCAGCCATCTCCAGAACAATCTGGGAGAGCCTTCTGGTGAGGTCTGGCAGGCAGTTCTCAGTGGAGAAGGACTTAGGGGAGATGTAACAGGAAAAGGAAGGATCTCTGGAGTTTAAACTACAGCCAGTGGTCAGTGCTGGGGGTGAAAATCCTTCACAGATGAGGTAAGTGGGAACATATGCTTGCTGCACGTTTCTGCATGTACCATTCCTCCTGTGCGTTCCTCAGCTGCTGCCTGTGATTTCTGAGACTCGTGGACACCACTCGGTGTTGGATGTGAAACAGTGTTAGTGGAAGAACTCATTTATGGTACAGTTCTTTGAGCATATGTTCCTCTAGAGAGAAGCCTGGATGTCACAGTCAAATGTAGATGTCTGTATGAAGTTACATATCTGCCTTCAGTGACACATCATTCATCTCAGCAGTCAGAAAGTCCATCTCTTGATGTGCTGCATTACTGTGATAAATGTCTTGCGTGCCTCAGAGAGGGCATGATCAAAGTCATTGGTTGGTTGAAACCTCCATAACAAAGTCTCCTATTTCTATATCTTCCAGTTCTGGAACAAGAACACCTGTCCTTGTTCCATGGATGTCCCACCTGTCTTCTTTCCACGCTGACTTCTGGAATTGTATTAACCCAGTTTAGCTGTTTCCATTTTATTTTATGACTAATCTCCAAGCTAGTCGCCTCTGTAGTGATTCATACTGGAGCTGGGTGAAGCTCTTTTTCTTTGACATGTACAAAATAAGGAAGTAGCAGCCTTGTTCTTCACTATGGAAATATTTCATTTATCTCTGAATGTTTTGGGTCACTGCAATATTGCTAAGTAAGGTAAAATCTTTGTTCTTCAAAAGAAGAAGTTGCTTGCAGTGTTCATTTTACACTTCTGTGTAGGTGGTTTCCCCTGTGGGTTGGTGCAATACCATAATCAGCTTCTGAAGTCAGACCACACCAATGGATGGCGTATGACAAATCAGTCTCTAGGTCTTGTAGGTTCAACCTAATTTGAGCTTTGTGTGCTTGTATTGTCATACCATCTCTTCTCCTTCAAACTGAACTTGATTGACTGTTGCTGACAGACAGCAATCAAGTCTTTATCTTGATTTTTGTGTGTTCCTACTAAAATGTGCTGTTCTGCAGTAAAACACTTTCTATTTTTCAGTGACTTGGAGCAGTTTTCATTTCTGGCAGCAGCCTTTGGCGGCTTCTCTGAGAGTTAAAAGGCTTGTTTCAACTTAAAGCATAAGAAGTGCTCCTTCATGAGCTCTCACCTTATGCATGATGATAGGTAATAAACTGTCATGGAGCCTCACCTTTTTCTATCTGGGTAGCAAAGGCTGTGGAATATGATTCCTAGATTAATTGTGAATAAATGACTTGCCTTGAAATGTGCTGGAATCTTCCTTCCATCTAGCTAATACCACAAGCATATTTGTGTTCTTGCTGTCAAACTGGAAAACAACAGTCCAGTAAGGAACCAATGCCAGCTTCTCCTCACGTAGCATATCTGTGTAACATCCTTCTCTATCTTCTGAAAAAAAATTGTAGATTAATGGGAGAAAAGGAGGAGGTTCAGCTTCCACCTCTTCCCAAGTTGCAGATCTCATGCCCCCAGCCTACTCAGTTGACAACCAAATATTGGTGAAGCAGAAGTGCCTAAATGCAGTCCATATTTCTGATGGATGCAAGTCTCTTAATCGTGCCTCTTTGCTTCTAAACCACAGGCTACAATTAAGTGAGGCCAGCAGATCAGCTGTCAGTCCTGTAGGTGCATTTTACAATTGCTCTGAGACATTCCTGTTGCCTCTTTCCTCTTCCATCACAAAATAGTTCCTTTGAGAAAAAGACAGTTCTTATCAGGAATAAAAGTGGGACTACAAGGAAAATGCAGCCGAGTATAAAATGCTGGAAGAATCATAAGGTGTTCCAGGCAATCCTGTTGGGAAGTCCCATGTCCTGCCCTATGGAGGTAGACAGTACAAGGGCTGCATGGAGATGGAAGCACTTTTGAAGTAACCATACAGAAAACATCAGGAAAGCTTTAAAAAGTGAAAATGCAATGGGAAGGTCCTCCGTAGACTGGAGGTCGCTTACCCCTCTCTTTTGATTTTATGTCCCAGTGTCCTGAATCATTACAACTAATTTTCTTCTTTTGTTTATGATAACTTAAAATATGATGAATATCTGGTATAATTATCATGCTATAACCTATAACCTAAAAACCTAAAGCCTTTAGCCTTTGTGCTGAGGATGAAGTCATCTTATTTAGATTTGGAGGGGAGGAAATAGGTTAAACCTGACATTAAATGTCAACCAATTTTGGTATGACTGAAGTTCCTGTAGTGTTAAAACAGGACTACCTGGGTCAGTTGCTGTGCAAGTGCATACCAGAAGATGACCTTGGCTGCAAAACCTGACTAATCTAGACTGGCAAGACACTCAGATGGTGGAGGAGAAGAGAGGCATTTTAATTTCTTCTTGTCTGTGTACTGGCGACAGTAAATGAAACCTCCTGCCTTTTCTTTAAATTAAAAATTAAAAAGTTGCAGAATATAGGAAGAAAAGCACTGAGTATGTCCAAGTCTCAAGTAGACAGATCCTGCTGATCATTCTTATAACTGCGAAGGACTGATCTCTCCTGCTCAGGCCCAGGAGGAAGAGAATCCTTTTTGTGACGGAACTCAAATTTGGGAGTATTGTGGCTGATTCTCGTTTGTACCAAAATGACTGCATTTTTGCCCAAATGAGAAGCAATGAGTGTACTGGGGAGGTGCTTCATTTTCAGCATTGGCTACATGTAAATTTTAGAAAACTCTGTGACTGCCCTTATACATCTCTTGGAATGCTTTTCCTGGGATTGCATGAACATTTTTTACACAGCAAACACTGTGGTGATTCAGCTGCTGTGGGTGCCCTGTCTACAGCCCTACAGCTACAGGTAGTGAGTACATGTCCACGGGACTTAAGCAGCTTTTCAGGTATTAAAGGTCCTAATGATGGCATTGTGTTCTGAATGATCTCTTTAGGTCAAAAGCAAAATAACTGCTGAAGCCCTAATGTCATTGTTCATTAATGTTACCTTGGCTTGAAGGCTTTATGAATGTTACACAAACATATATGTGCTGATTTGTGAAATAGTAAAAAGAAGAAAAAGGCGTGTCCTCACCTACATTATGATGCTGTTGCGCTATTGATGCCAAGAGCTAATTCTCTGAATATTCAGATGATCAGTTCTTTAGCCACATTCAAACAGTAATACTACTAGAGAGTGAAAATAATTGATTTTAAAAAGCAGTGTCCTTTCAATATCTATATTGAGAGCAAATGGATGGCAAGGGTGGGTTTTTTCCTAATGTTAATTTAGAATTAATATAAATAGTACATATATCAAATTAATAGTACCTCTGACCATAACACCAGGCCAGAGGTGAAGAACCATAAGATACCTACTAAACTGGTGGTTGGAGATATTTTGATCTCCATGAAAATAGGAAAAATTATTTGTTGCTAAAATGTGCAGAAATATGGTATTAGTGAAGTCATTAGTATGTGACTCTGGGGCCATATAACGTGGTGATTATTTGCACCCTAAGATACTCTGTAAATATAAAGGTATGAATGTTAGTGTTATGAAACAAGAGAAATCAATAAAATTAATATTTTCTTTTTAGGGTCACGTGTGTTCAGTTTTATTAGAAGGAAATTAAGTGTATTTCCTAAAGCACTATTTTTTCACTTCTAAGTGGTTTTTAAGTCTTATAGAATAAACATCTTAAAAATATGTTTTAAAGTACTATGGTAATTTGAGATTAACTGTACCACCTGTGATATGGCTGGATCGGTGGCGTTGAAATGAGTTGCTGTTATTTCAGTGTGATATTGTGGCTCTACATCTCTGTGGGACTGCCTTTTGGCTTTTTTGGACCTTTAGGTATGGGGTGTCCCTGCTGAGTGATGAGCACTGATTGAAAAGATAGAGGATATGTTGGCCAAAATGAAAATCTCATCTCACAGTGATAACGTCTGTCTGAATTTTAAATTATGGGTGCTTTTTAACAGCTGTTTCTTTTTAACCTCTGCAGAATCAGGTAGCAAAGCAGTAGCAGGGACCACCACAGCTGAAGAAGCTGCTAAAATCTTGGCAGAGAAACGACGTCTGGCCCGGGAGCAAAGAGAGCGTGAAGACCAAGAAAGAATTCAGAGACAAGAAGAGGAAAGGTAACAATTCAGGAGAAAGGAAGAGATGCTTTCAGTGTTGGGGTGTGATTAGAGTGGACAGTTCAGCTGTGTATGTTTCCTAAGCATTCATTTAAGGTCCTGAAGATCTTAATGCAGTTCCTGAAGCAGAAAGATGCACTAGCACTGCTTGAGGTGGGACAGGTTGCTGTGTATATTATTAATCTACATCTCAGTATATATGTAATGCAATGTCCCAGTGCAAATCACTGCTGCTTGTTCATTCCAGTCACCGCTGGTGCTTTTATTTCAAAACTAGAATGTGCTTTTTAACAGCCCTTGTATTGATTTTGCTGTCTTGACATAGTCAACCCCTCTCTATTAAACTTGTGCTTGGACGAACTAGGGCAGTGGTTTGATACGTTAAGTCTCACATTAGTGATCCTAAGTCTGCATCATAAATGTTGCAGCCAATTGATAAATTGATAAATCAGTGTATTTTTGGTTCACTTGCATAGAAGTTGTTAAAAATAAGTTACTAACTTTGTGCAGACTAACTTTATTCCAGATCAGGGATCACCTGTCTGTGTGTCTGTGAACATTACAGAACATTAGATTTGGTCTGGTTTCTACTAATGGGTATGAAATTGTCACAAACTTGAATAGAGTCTGCTACAGATATTTTATCAGAAATACAACGTCATCAGCTCTGTTGTGAACGTCTGCATGATTTGACTGTACACCCCCAGGATATCTGGAATCTGGACTGTAGAAGAAACAGTCTTTTAGAAAATCTAACTAAGTTCGTTTGATAGTGATTGAAAGCTTTGTTCACATCATGGATGCAGATGGCATTTATTAAATAGTTGTCACTTAATCATTTACCAGTCAAAAATTCCGTTATTGGAGAGACCTGTGTTGGCCTTGACATAATCAGCAAAGAACATTTATGTACTTGTAGTTTCTTCCAAGTTACTCTGCTTTTTCTTTTGATGGGGCTGGGTGGTGACATTTGTAAATCCACACCAGAAATTATCTTTACACAGTTATTCTGTTGTTGGATAACTCGGAGCTTTCTTGCTTTCCTGCTCTGTCTCGTGCATGCACACTTTTAAAGAAATAAATAACCGGTTGGTAACCCGTGTCTTGGAAACACTAGGATCAGGGAAGAAGAAATGGCCAAGAGAGCAACTGAGGAAAAAGCACGACGGGAGGAGGAGCTCCGCCAAGAGGAGGAAGAGAAGAGACTGGCTTGTGAAGAACAGCAAAGACAAGCTGAAGAGGAGAGGATTCGCCGAGAACAGGAAGAGCAGGAAAAACTTGCCGAGCTTCAGCACCAGGTCCACTTTTCTGTAGGCTCAGCTGTGTTCCTCATGCAAGCTGCTGACCTGTTTTCCAGGGGGTTGACCTTGATTTTTCTTTCACAGGATGTTGTTGACAGATATGTCAGGAATAATGTAAAGCAGAGTTTAGCCTGTCTGAGATGGATTTGGGAATGTCTTGAAGTCCTAGTCTATGTGATTTATTTATTTTTTCAATGTTTGATAAATTCAAGTGTGGGGCAGAAGAGAGATTATTTTGTTTAGCCATCTGGGATGCTATTTTGCATATGCAAAATATTTGTACTGAGCTCACTTTGCCAGCTTACTGCTGCGGATATAAGGAGGTGGTCTGTCTGGAAAGTCACCTGGCTGGCTCCAATTCCCTTAAAAGAAAGATTGGTAGTGTTCCCAAGTCTGCTCCTCCTGTTGTTAAATTGTCTCCCACAGCTAATATCTGTGTACCTTTACAAAGGCATCCTTGTAACTGAAGGGAGATGCTGTATCTTTTGGATGGCATTGACATGTGTCTGATTTTTTTTAAAAGCTTGTTTAAATTTATAACAATTATCCAGAGTGTTAACTAGGCTTCTATCTCTCCAGTCACACTGGAAAAGATTTTCCAGTGTAGAAGGAACAGAAGATGCTCAGCACCAAGTATCTTCACAGTAATACCTCACTGCCAAAATTTCGAAGTTAACCTTGCCACATTTAGCATTTAATTGCTGTCTTGTTACTTTATAAATTATCCGTCCTAGGCAGATCTTCAACCTGAAGTATGGTTTGAACCCTGAGTAGCTCAACAACATCCAGAACATTTCCATAATCACAGTGTAGCCATGCGCATAATTTTTCTTCTCAGATCAGTTTCTGAATGTCATATTAATATGTATTTCCTGCCAGTAGCTGGGTATTTGGCATTTAGCTGCAATATATGGTAATACTAAATAGTGATTGTCTGATGTCTCTGAGTTGAACCCGGTCTCCCTGCAACAGCTCTGGGTACAAGTTATGCACTGAGTGCTCTGTGCTTTTTGTTTTATTTTCAGAGAGAAGAAGCTGAAGCAAAAGCTCAAGAAGAGGCTGAAAGACAGCGGCTGGAAAGAGAGAGAATTATGCAGCAGAATATGCAGGAAAGGCTTGAAAGAAAAAAGGTATGCTGTTTTGAAAGCAGAGAAGTTCCTCAGCCTAAAATAGTGTTGAGGTGTTAAACTGAACAGACAAAGTCTCAGATGCATTTAAATAGTGGTGTGTTCTTTAAAAAAAGTCAGCTTTGGCTTCTGAGCTTTAAAAATGCTGAAAAAAATAGAAAATTTATGAAATAAGGAAATACATGATTGATGAGAATGTAAACCAGAATGCTGAAATACAAAGTTCTGTATGTCATTGCAAATATTTTCCCTGTTTTAACAGAGAATTGAAGAAATAATGAAAAGAACACGAAAATCAGATCAAAATGAATCTAAGGTACTTGTTTGGCTCTGTGTAATGGCAGAACTGGCTTCCACATGAAGTGTGAAGTTCTGGTGCACCAGAATAATCTCCAGTAGCTTCCCATTGCCCACATCCTTCTGCTCTGCTTGTTCTCACCAAAGTCTTTGCTGCGTTTTTGTTCAAGGCATATAGAAACAATGGGGTCTGGTGTAACTGCTTGTAGATTGGTTAAAAAAGCACTGCTTAGCAATGGATTCTTTTAATTTAACTGTATGCATTCTACTGGGGCCGTTTGTTTCCAGAAAACTTTAAATTCCTGGCTTCTGTTTGCTTAAAGCAAATCTTGCATGCCCCTTGAATTGCTACAGTAAACTGGGTGTATTTTTGTTAAAGTAGTGACCTAAGGCTTGTAGTAAATTATGTATATTGTATTGAGGAGTTTCACTCTGAACGTTCAAAGACCCAAGTCTTCATAAAGTTGAAAATCAATATATATTTAGCACGCACCTTGGAGAAAAAAGGGGAAGAGGAACTTGGGAATAGTTCACTGGCAGGAGATGGAATTGGGTCCCACACATTCCTTTCCAGGCTCAGCAGAGCACGTGTGGCTGGATGGGTGACCTGATTGTGTCTTAGCATGTGGCCTTTCAGTGGGGCAGGGAATAGTCCTGCGCAGGAGCTGAAAAAATGCTATACGGTAGTGAGCTGCTCACAGTAACATCCAGCAATTCAATTGCAGAGGGAAGGGAAGTCCATCTCTGAGGCGATGGAGGGAGAGGATATTGAAGAAGAGGAAGAGCTGGGTCTTGACAAGACTGATCAGCCAGGTAAGGAAACTCAGTGAGTCAGGTCTTAGGGGCATCAGCATCTCAGTAATGTTTTAGCATTGTTTCAAATGCCAGTGACTTAATTAAATCGTGATGGTCTGAAGCACAAGTCCCAGAAATGTCAGGAGGCTCTGCTTGAACCAAGTGTATCGTTGCCTGTTCTGTACCACAGAACGAAATTTAAATGCAAAAGTGACTTGAGAGTGAGATGCAGACAGTGTCCTTCCATTTTACAATTGTATTTTTAAAGATGGAAAACAAATTTCATGTTGTTATAGGCAGATTGTCTATAGAGAAATTAATTTCTTGAAGCCAAGTGCCTCAAGTTTTGGTTATGAAAGGTCATTTTGGCACCTCTATTTTATTCATTTAGAATGAATAAAATTAATCTATTACTGACGTTACTGAAGCTCAGGTTTTTTTGTTTGGTTGGGGTTTTTCCCCCCTCCTTTCTTTTTTCCCCTTGCTTTCAGGGAAGCTAAATGGAGTGGAGTTATCCCAGGAAGCCAAGGGGGAGGCAGAAGGCTGTTTGGAGACTGGGCATAGCTTGATCTCTGCAGACTCTGAGGAACACGATGTGTCAGAGCTGAAGGCCAGTGAAGTATTTATGAATGGTGGCGGTTTGAGAAGTGATGACGGGTCTCTACTTGTTAATGAATTAAAAGATTCCAGGTGAGTCTGTGCAGGTTTGACTATCAGAGCAGTTCTCTGTCACACGAGAAATCCCGTTCTATGTTTCATTTCAATTAAGTGCTGGATGTAGCGTTGCATCAAGCCTCACACCCTGGTAGCTGTGCAGTGTTTCTCTGGCTCCCTCTAGGCCTGTGGGGTGTGTGTGCTGTCACTTCACTGCTTCACACAGAGGCACTTAGTTCAGGGTAACTGTTTAGACGGCACCACATGAACAGTACTAGCTCTGCTAAGAAGTGAGACATGTAGCCAGTGACATGGTGGTGTTACTCATAAGGGACAACATCGGCTTGAAATCTTTTCCCTTGAAGTGTGTAGTGGTTCTTTCATTAACAAAACATTAAAC